>JAODGE020018443.1:0-12770 GCA_027574965.2 Ecitophya simulans
TTTTGCAAGAAATAAAACTAGTATAAAAGTCAAAAGAAAAGCAAAAATCAGTATCAGTTCTGTTTGATTGCTCCAAGCAACTTCCTACCAGAAAACATTTAAAAAATACTTCATCATGTTTCTCCGATGGGTCGTTATTGTTGCGGTTATTCCATATGGTAATTGGCTTTGATATAAAATCCGACTAATAAAATAATTAATGCAATGACATTTAGTCTTCACAGCTCCGTCATCCCTACTGGACTTGGATTCCGGTTTACTTGATGACCTGTTGGATAATCTGTTGCCCTTAGACGGCGATTCCAATTCGTCGTCCGATTCCGGATCGAGCTGTCAAACAACAACAACGCCCAAACCATCTTGTCCAACGACCACAACCAAACCTCCAACAACTACGACTACGCCTTGCTCGACTACAACAACCAAACCGCCGACAACCACAACCAAACCTCCAACGACCACAACGGCTTGTCCAACGACCACGACTAAACCTCCAACCACAACCACCCCGTGCCCGACAACAACTACTACCAAACCGCCAACGACCACCACTACTGAATGTCCAACCGTACCAACGAAACCCCCGACACTTCCAACCCTACCGCCAACAACATGCCCAACAGTTCCTACCAAACCACCAACTCTTCCAACGTTGCCCACTCTTCCACCCACGGAATGTCCAACAGTTCCCACCAAACCACCAACCCTACCAACGTTGCCTACACTTCCGCCAACAGAATGTCCAACAGTTCCTACCAAACCACCAACCCTTCCGACGTTGCCCACTCTTCCACCAACAGATTGCCCAACAATTCCTACCAAACCACCAACACTCCCGACATTGCCCACACTTCCTCCAACATGCCCGACCATTCCTACCCTGCCACCAACTCTTCCTACGTTGCCTACTTTGCCACCAACTGTATGCCCGACACTTCCAACATTGCCGGTAACACTGCCAACCAAACCACCCACTCTTCCTACTTTACCATGCCCTTCATTGCCCACCTTATAGAGTAAACCAGTTCATTGTTAATTAGACACAGTGGTCAAATACACATATAGGATTACAAGATATACCAAAAGTAAGAACACCATGTGAATATCTGAAAGTACAGATAATAAAGTAATAAATAAATTGAGATGTTTCTCTTATATAAAAGAATGTTATTTATTTATTCGACACTTTCACGTAAGTTAACGTCATCTACAAAGACGCAATCATTCCAAACAACAATTGTTACTTGTGTTTAACAAAATTTAATAAATAAAATACGAATGATTATTCATATGCATCCTCGGTAAAGTCAAACATTTGCATATATTCTTGTTATGTTTATATTATAATACAAAGAGGTTTACAACAATTTGTGACGTAGGTGCAAAAAATATGAATGGAAGCCTCTAAAATATAAATACTCTGAAAAGTGTTATTGAAGACATCACTTCTACCGTTTGTGATACGTTATTGTAACTTTCAAGAATGAAATTATGTATAGTTTTGTTGTTGTGCATAAGCCATGGTAAGATTTAAAGTATGTACAGTACGAAATGACGTAGAAATTTACCATGTTGGAATTTTAGTTTGGATGGCTCCCCTAGAACTGCTAAATGTTAATCTTCTTTCGGGAGCTGCAATTGGTAATGGCTTAAGTATCAGTCAAGGTGTCAGTCCCACGAGTACAAAAAAACCAACAACACCTCCTTGTAATGATACTCCGACAACAAAACCAACGACTACCACAACAACCACGACAGCGTGTCCAATAACTACGACCAAGCCTACAAAACCAACAACGACCACCACTACTGACTGCCCAACAACGGTACCAACAGAGCCACCAACACTTCCAACCTTACCAACTGAACCAACAATAAAAACCACGACTCAATACCCTACAACAGTACCAACAATACCACCAACAATTCCAACGTTGCCTACCCAACCAACAACAAGAACCACTACTCAATGCCCAACAACGGGGCCAACAGAACCACCAACACTTCCAACCTTACCTACTGAACCAACAATAAAAACCACGACTCAATACCCTACAACGGCACCAACAAAACCACCAACAATTCCAACGTTGCCTACTCAACCAACAACGAAAACCACGACTCAGTGTCCAACAACGGTACCAACAAAACTATCAACACTTCCAACGTTACCAACCATACCAACAACAAAGACTACTACTCAATGTCCAACAACGGTACCAACAAAACCACCAACAATTCCAACGTTACCTACCCAACCAACAACAACTACTACTACTGAGTGCCCAACAACGGTACCAACAAAACCACCAACAATTCCAACACTGCCTACCAAACCAACAATAAAAACCACAACTCAATGCCCAACAACGGAACCAACAAAACCAGGTACACATCCAACGTTGCCTACTCTTCCACCAACAACTACAACAACAAAAAAACCAACCACTCCTAGTTGTCCTGGTGAGTCCACAACCAAGCCCACTGTAACCACGACTAATCCCACTAAACCCACAACTACACCGAAACCAACAACACCTCTTTGTGATAGTCATACGACTACAAAGCCAACAGTTACTCCAACTAAAACCACAATTCCTCCCACAACCAAATCTACTACTAAAAATCCTACCTGTGCTACCACAACTACTAAAAACCCAACTGGGAGCACAATTAAACCGACACCATCTACGACCAAACCAACGGAAGCTCCGCCGACAACAAAAAAATACTGCCTGTGCACCACCACCACTCATAAGCCAACAACCACTTCTTCTTGTGATAAGCCGGATGCAAATGAGCATGATGAAACTGGCAACAATCACGAAGACCACAAGAGTCACGAGAAACATAATAAACCGAAACACCATCATAAGCACAAGGCATCTAAGCACCACGAACCCAAACCACCCGTAGGATATTGCGAATGTTGAAAAGTAAATTGTACATTTTGTATAAATGTAAATAAACAGTAAAAAAATGTATTGCGCTAAACCGCTTTAATCACTGCCAAGAAATAGAAACCATACCGTAAATAAATTACAGAAATAAATTATGTTTTTCCGTCCACCATAAGCCTTTCCTAGTGATGATGATGATGATGACAATGGCCGGGGCGATTGATGTGATCGTGATTGTTTTGAATATTCTGTACAGCACCCAGAATATTAGCGTTATTGAGTATAGAATCGCCATTAACTGCATCAACTACAGCCAGTCCACCAACATCACCGCCTGGTCTAGCCGATACTGAAATACAAATTATAGTTAATTTAAGTTCAGTTAAGTTAACTTCCAATGATCCAAACAGCAACACTAGTAATCTTACCATTGCTCGAAAACAATGCAACAACTGTAATTGTTGCGATTACAGTGCACAAGAACTTCATCTTTAGATTCTCTATTGTGAATACAGAACTTTACTGTGACGTTTAAAGAAACCAATAAATTAATTTATACTCACGTATTATTTACGTATTTTTACGTCGAAAAACAATTCTGTTCTATATTAATTAACAAATAATAAACGTTTTTATATTAATACAATAAATTAATTGTTATTTATCAGTCAGAAAAATATTTTTTTTTTAAATCCTGTCCGCAAAATATTTACTTCTTAAATTTCGTGCGAAAATAAAACGTAAAGTAGGCAACCAAATCAACACTCTAACCACATTTTTGCACGTTAGTAAAATAAGACGCATGTTTTACTTCACTTTTTAAGAGATAATTAATACAGTAGCTAGTAACAACCGCGAAACTTTATCAAAATGAATAATCAAATAGATTTAGTATCTCTCAGTGATATTTTGAATGTGATACCAAGCAAAGAAGTTCGAAAAATTGATGAAATCATCCAAGAGACAGATCTTCGAAAGCTATACATTTTCCTTACACTGTATCAGAATGGAATTAACGCAGGTATTAATGTTAAAACTAATTTTCATTTAGATTTTCTACTTGCAGAAGTTTCTAACGAAAACATTACCGATGTATGTAAGGTGCTAAAATGTGCATTGATGATTCAATCTACAAGTGATGAATGTTTAAGGTTAATTGAGAAGTATTCAGACTTTAGTCTAAAACCAATATGTCTAAACAACTTAAAGATTATGAATGTATTACTTGATGCTATGGCGCCAACTAACAGTTTACTATCTACATATTTACATTATTCGTTTCATTGTCCAGATGAGTTCAAGTATTTTGTATCAAATTTGCTACCAAACTTCATAAAGTCTGACAAAAAATCATTGACCTTAATATGGCACAAATGCAATAGTGATAAATCATTGGTACTTTTATCTTCAATACCTGCCGCACTCTTATTCTCAGAAACTTATGCAAACATTTTGAAGCAGGATCAATTTTGGGCATTGCTAGTCAGTGAACTTGTTGCAAGTGATGGATTCCAATTCAAAGCTGCCATGTTTCTACTAAAACTATCTTTAGATGTTCTACGAAAACAAAAAAACGACGAAGAAGTAGATTATAACAAATATATAAATGAAACAATACTGAATAATGATAAATCGATGGATTATTTTTGCATTCTTTTGGATGTTGCAAGAGAAAAGCAATTGCACCTAATTGAGCCCTCATTACACTTATTAAATAAGTTAAACCTACCCAATCTTTGGCTGAACATTATTTATAAGAAGCTCTTGTGCCATCCTCACAATGCAGTCGCGTATAATACATTGATTTATTACATGAAACAATTCGACGGGTTCCAGATTGAAAATGTCGAGTTTGGCGCAATCTTCATCGCGTTAAACAAAACTGAATACTCGAAACTGAGCAAGCAAGTGTTACAATACTTGCAACAATTTTCTAAGAACTTGCAACAACACGCCTACGAGAAATTGATATCTGAAAGTCTGAAAGTTGGCTGGAATCCAGTCGCTTTCTATAATTTCTATAAAAACACCTTGGTGAGACCACTAGACTTAAACATTACATTAGAAATCATTAAAAACTGCAAGAAACTGCCGCACAAATATATCCGACAAGGTGTAATCTATCTAATATTCACCAAACTGAAACACGATCTAAAAGAAAAAGTTTCTATTAGTAAATACATGAACGTCATCTTGGAACTCATGTTAGACGACTGTTATTACAAATACGCAACGAAACTGATTAGCCTATCGTATTTAACAATCCCGAATGAATTTATGAACGAACTGCTTGATTTACTCAACGATCCCAGTGCTCCTAATGTACGCATCAAAGTCGACTTTCTTATTCAAATAACGGAAAGGAAAACCGTGCCAAACACTCTGGTCAAGAACCTGTACGAGGACTTTAAGAACAGAAAATACGCCATTGTTATACTAGACCGCCTCTCGTATCTGTACCTAATTAAGCCGTCAGATCTCCAAGATTACTTAATCGAACGACTCGAATCGACGGACGAAACGCATTCGATTCGACACATGGACAATCCGAGTTACGATCTAGTATCGAAGGCGATAAGCGTCCTTTTGTCCGGGAAATCGTCCAATCAACAACTTCTAGCTTTCGAAGTCCTGTTCTACATGACAAGGAGCAATTACGTTCCCGTCTACAATCATTGGATTAAAAAGATTCTGCGCAACGAAGAGCAGATAGCTCCGATTCTTGCATTCAACTTTGTGAACCTCTTAATAAAAATACCTCCGGTTTTGGGCCGACGGAAGTTCGCGCGTATGTTGGACGTTTACGAAATGTTCTTTAATTGTCAAAGCGACGATGTTATCGTGCGAATCTATCGGAATTTCGATTTTGTTCTGGAGAACGTTGACTCGAAACACTTGCAGTTTGTTGAATGTGCGTACAATAAGATATTTGACTTGAAAGCTAGAGAGGACGTTGAGAATTCTGTCCGGTACCTGGTCCGAAGTATTGCGTTGAATTATAAGTCAATTGACAGGGCAATTTTGGAGTTTCTCTTGCGGAAATTGTATGACTCGATTAGAAATGATAGCGCGAGTGATTTCGTCGTGTATTATACATCGATGTACTTTAAATATTTGAATTTTGACATCGCGACGTTCCCAATGTATGAGTTTCTGTTGTATCCGAGTTGTATCTTGAACAAGAACGAAAGGTAAGTTGTAACCTGTTTTCGTGGAAAGAAAAATGTTCAAAATTCTTTTTATAGAGCCGAATATGAAATTTGTACCGAAATATACATGAATTTACACGTACCCAGGTAAGATACCATTAAAATTACAAAAATGTCCTTTAATTGTATGAATTGTGTAGTCCTTACTTTCGGGCGGCTGAAATTCGTAAATGGGCATTGGAAGACTTACTATTCGACGAGAATCCAACGAAAATCAATCGGACCGTCCACTATCTCCTCGAAAATTACAAGAAAGCATTTAACAAAAGATACTTTCCCGACTCGACGGTAAGTGGCATTAATTTGGCATTAAAAAACTCTAAAATAAAATTTATTTTCAGTTGCATTTACATAAACTGCGTACGATGCAAATATTCATCTTCCTGCTACCCAGCATCTCGAGAGATGTCCCACTAAAAGATAAACTAATTGCATTTTTAATGGAAAGTTTCGTGCACGAGAGTCACCAGCCGTCCGTACGCTTGTTAATGCAATATTTATTGACCCAGCTGCTGAAAGAAGAACAATCTGCGTTAGACTTACTCTTGAACACGCTGGCGACGTCGAACAAAACGCACACGTCGACAATCACGAGCATCATGCCCGTAATATACGGCCTGGACTTGTCGAAGAACAATCCGGACTTCAGTCAGAGAGTGATCGATTCCGTGCTGGTCTGGACGATGGGACCACATTTCAAGTTGCGTTATTGCGCGCAAAAACTTATACACCAAGTTTGCGTCAGGCATCAACATAATTTCAAGTTTAAGAAGTACGACGCCATTTTCAAGGCCGTCGAGAGCTCCATCAAAGCGACGACGATCAAAGACGACTTGGATTTCGATATTGTGGATTACAGCTTTACGGAAAAACCGTGGAGAGATAACAAGAAGCTTATTTATATGATCACTGTGCACGTCCCGGAGGTTTGCAACGTAACGCCTTGTGAATGGGAGTATTTTAAAATTAAGCAATTCTGGTCGAAATATTTAAGTGAAAATTTACAACAAGATCAGCTTAAAGACATCGATATTGCACAGTTGTCCCATGATGAAGCAGGAGGCAATATACAAAAGAAAATTGTGCCATGGCAAGACGTTCTGCTCGTAGAAAACGAAGCTAACATCAATAACAATGGAAAGCTTATCATCGTCACGTCCCTGATAGAAAGCGGCGCTAACCTAGGGGGTTTGTCACGCACGTGCGAGATTTTCGGCGTACAGATGCTCGTCGTGGATAACATCAAGGTGGTCGAAAGAAAGGAGTTCAGTACTTTGAGCATGACAAGTGAAAAATGGCTGAATATTACCGAAGTGAAGGCGCAGAATCTCCCAGAGTTTCTGAAGAAATGCAAAGACGATAACTACAAGATCGTCGGTATTGAACAAACGTCGGAAAGTGCATCGTTGAATAATTACAAGTTCGAAGAACGAACTGTTCTCCTGCTGGGGTAAACAATTTCGTTGTTAACTATGGCCTTGATTAATCGCGTGGCTAATTTCAGAAATGAACGGGCGGGCATCCCCGCGAATTTGATCGGATTGATGGACGATTGCGTGCAGATTCCGCAAGTCGGAACGATTCGCAGCTTGAACGTCCACGTGGCCGGCGCAGTTGTCATTTGGGAGTACACCAAGCAACGAATGATCCAACAAGCGACAAATTAAACTCATGTAGCGTGTGTATCTTACTTAATATGCAATCTCGGGCTCAATGCGAGCGAGCAATGTCCGAGAAGAAGTTCAGAATGTCATTGATTGTGAACTCTAAAGTAATCATCGATCCGGGATAGCACTGTTGTATTAAATCCTCCAGGGTTTTATACTGCTGAATGAACTCCTCTTGCATGGCGCGCCACACCACCTGCAGCAAGTTGCTGTCGTCGCTGAGGTGTTTTTCGACCTTTCTGTACAGCGATTCGAGACCTCGTTTTACCTAAATGAATCATGCGTTTTCTCAATGAACAACGTGAAATAAATTCGGTCATCTTACCGCACTTCCGGGGTATTGCGCAATGACTTTTCTTAGTTCTTGTTTGCTAAACGCCAGTTGGTAACTCACTTCGAATGCTTTCACTCCACTCGCCACGCGGGCTTGCACGCCATCAAAGAAGGTCTAGAAATAAATACATATCTAATTCTTGTCGCATAAACTTAGAATCTACGCTCACGTTTAGTTTCTCTAGTGGTCTCCCGAAGTAAAGTGTCACATACGCGGCCAGAGCGTCGTTATAACGTTGCTTTGCTTCCTTACGTTGCGAATCCAACACGGAAATCTTTAATTGCGACAGCAGCGAGTGTAAATGGTGATAGTTTTCTGAAAAACACGACTTCGAATAAAAATATGCCTAGAAATCCAATAGTAGGCATAAAAATAAACATATTACTGTGCTAATTTTGATTTTTACAGCAATCTACATTGCTGCAACAACGAGCAGTGATATTTACCCATTTTGATGACCTGCGATGGTGATTTGGAACTTTCGTTCGCCTGTGCAGCAATGCATTCGATCATTTGATCCACCAACCGAGTGTACCATTTCTCCAGGTCCGCCCGGCGCTCGCTTTTCAGCAAAACGTCGGCGTTCCTTGCAAACTCCTCCAAGTTAATGACATACGGCAAAATGCCCTTCGACTTGCTCCGCATCTTGCATTCCTGTATGGACTGAATTTGAGTCTGCATGAATCGATCCAGCGATCGCTTGATTTGAATCAACACCGACGCGAACGTGTTGCTCAAAAAGGAACTTTGTGCGGACATAACGTGCTGGTTTAAGCGTACCAGGACATACATACAATAACTAAAAGCAACCCATTTATCACGACATGTCGTGGAGAAAACGGGAGAGATAAAATACGTACAACGCGTCCTGCTTCTCAATATACCCAATAAAACTACCGAGCTCGTCATCCAACACCGAAAACAGCGAGAACATCATATTACGAACGTCCTCATTGATTTGCTTCTCGGCCTTCTTGTCCGAAACCACCTGCCGCTCATCGGTGCCGTCCAAAGTAGTCAGAGTGTTCTTCGAGCTCGGAATCAGGACGTCCAACTGAAAGAAACTCACGCAAAACTGCTGTTCCTGCAGGCAGACGGGTTCCAACAGGGACAAAACTTGTTCCAACGTGGAATCGTATCTCTGGCGATCTTTGGGCTCCGTCTCCGACGACCACTGTTCCCTGTCCAGGCCCAGCAGCGTCGTGTTTCGCGTGGGCGTTGTCGCAGGACCGGAAACGGCGATTTTCTCTTTCGCCGCCTCGAACAGATGCTTCAGGTCGCGCTCGTAGAGCTTGCCCAGCGAATCGGTGTAGACTTTGCGCAGCTGCTGATAGGCGGTGCGATCCATTACCTTCGTCCAGTGCATTAGGTCGGTGTACATGTTCAGTTCTTTGTGCACGGCGCTGTGCTGGGGCAGTATCAGCCCGTCGGTGGTTCGCTCGCCTTCGCCTTTGTGATTGCCGTAGTGAATGAAGAGATTGTTTAATTGGCGATTGATGGTGCGAGAGAATTTCTCTTTGAGTTTGTCGAACTTCTTGCGTTGCTCCTGCACGGCCGCCAGCCGCAGCAGGGCCGGATCGAGTTGGGAATTCATCGCGTTTCGCAGCGCGTTTCCTGCCTCGGCGGCGATTCGCAGACCCTGCGGCGTGGTCAAATCGGCCTCTTCAATAGCATTTTCGTATTTGGGGGGCAAGTCCAGTTGAGTCTGGATTAAGTACTTGCGTTAAAACCCTAAACGAGTAGTGTTATACCAGGCTGTGGTAAACTTACAACAATTGTTTCGAGTTCCTTCAGCAATCGTGAATTATTCCTGTCTGCCACCTCAATCATCATGTTCTTCTTCTCCATGTTCTTCATTGTGTCCCTAACGTGCGTCAATATCTCATCATAACTATCCAAACGGTTTTCAAGATTTTCAGCCTCACTTATGGCCAGTTCAAGCTGTGACATAAGAGATTCCACTTTTGCCTCTGATTCCAAGACACATTCCACGTTTTTCCCATCCAGCAAAGACAAATCTCTAGCTAATATGCCCATAAACTCCTCTGCATTGCTGATGGCATTTTGACATCCAGCCATAAGTCTAAAAACACAATTAATTAGCAGAAATCACCCCAAACAAAGATGTAACAAACTTGGACAAATCTTCCTGCTCCTTATCAGTAATTGCTTGAAAATCCTCCGACAGGTCATTATCCAAGCCCATTAAAGGTGAAGTAGCAAAGTTAATACTCTCTGGCATTAAATCCTCCTCAACAATCCAAGCCTTTGGGACATTCCTGAACATTGGTTTCTCTTTCAGCAGATACTTGTTCACCTGCCTGTGCAGCGTAATGATGAAGTTTTGTCTCTCCTGCAAACTGGATGCAGCCCAATGATATACCTTATCCATATGAAGATCAAAGTCAGCATTATCAGGGCTTTCACTTTTACCATCAACAGTTTTCAGCTCTGCCAAGGCCCATGACCTCTTGCGTTTGAAGTACTTGTCCGATTGTTTCACTTGCACGACGGATATATTAATGGGCTTCGTTAGCGTGCTGACAATGCACAGGAAGGAAGTTTTCTTCTTTTTCAAGTATTTACCAACATGGCATATAGATATTATTTTTTCATCACTCGCTTGAAAGATTTCCTCTTGGATTCTGTGTCGGTTTGCTGTCATGTTTTCTGTGTTTTAGACAACACAATAAATGTCTTATATTAACAGACAGAAAATCCAGTTATAATAACAAAGACAACTCCTATTTAGTTAATAAGTATTGGTTTATATAATAAATTGCCTAAAATCTAACATTTGTCACAAAACTTTGGAAGTTCTTGCGGTTTTCACCTCACTGATGTTCAGAATTTGCCTAACTTCATCCACCCACACTGGACACTTATACAAACTGTTTCGTAAAATGACAGTTTTTGTTGATTGTTTTAATGGTATTTTTGTTAACACGTCGTAACAAATGGTTTATAAATGTGTAAAATTGTTTAATTTTATTCGAAGATCTTAAACTTGCAATAAAAATTGTCTTGTAAAACAAAGCTTTTATTTGTATTGATTGCTTGTGGAGGCAGTTTTTGTTACAGCCTGTATATTTATACGTAATGCATCTCTTTTTAGTACACGAAAAACGTGCAGCCGAGTCGACATCGAGAGAGAGATGTCTCCTACTCTCCATGTTTGTGATTACAAGGCACCGCCTTTGCACACTGCTTTAACGAACGCATCCTGTTTTGCCATTAAACAATGCTAAAAACAAATTAAGCATATCGGAAGTCATCCAGTAGCAAACAGCAGGTGGGCGAATCCAACAGCGGTAAAATGAACAAGAACGCGATGCACAATCGATACACAACCGCGTAACCTCAAACTACGCCTAAACATCGTATTATTCATCCAATTTATTGTTTAACTCGTCGATAAAAGCAAACCGTGAGTAATGCAACACATGTCTTACATTATTTCACTATGACTTAGCACACAGCACGATAGATTTGATTAATTGCTTCGTTTTAAGATCAAAATGAGGCCTAATAATCTAGCCGACATGAAGCTGGCTGAAAAGCTGATTATTCTCAATGATAGAGGTGTTGGCATGCTGACGCGCATCTATAATATCAAAAAGGCCTGCGGTGATGCGAAATCCAAGCCCAGCTTCCTCTCAGACAAGAATTTGGAGTCATCAATCAAAGCTATAACTAAAAAGTTCCCACAAATTGATATCAAAAGTTTATCACCTTTGCAATCAATCAAAGCGGAAGTAATCAAGTCACTATCTTTGTACTACCACACTTTTGTGGACTTGCTAGACTTCAAGGACAAAGTCACAGAGTTGCTGATCACGATAGCCAGCGTTAAAGTAAGACTTGATGTCACATTGAACTATGAGCTCACCAGGAATTACCTGGACTTGGTGGTGACCTATGTGTCACTGATGATCCTCCTGTCAAAGGTTGAAGACAGGAAAGCTGTGCTCGGGCTGTTTAATGCTGCACATGAGATGATGAATTCTGATCAAGACAAGAGCTTCCCCAGACTGGGCAGCATGGTGATGGAGTACGAGAATCCCTTCAAGAAGTTGTCAGAGGAGTTCGTTCCGTACGCGGAAATCCTTAAGAGCGCCCTGGAGTCCTTGCACCCGGTCTATATGCCCAGAAACGTTCCTGCCGATAAACTACGCAACGATTCCAAGTTGAGCCTGGTCGCGAACGCTAATCAACTCTTAAAACCGACCCTATCTGATCACATGTCGTGCGAATACATTAGCATCGAAGTCATGCACAAGTGGATCATTTTCGGCCTGGCTTTAGTCCCGCAGTGCATCCAAGACAAGAGCTATCACGAGATGTGGGTGGGCGCTTTGGAAAACCTCTGGGTGATTCCGCTCTTCAGGGATGAGGTGATCTACATCCATCCCTACATCCAACAATACCTGGAGGGCGTGAAGGGCATGGGCAAGCGGCAGGCGGAGTTGAAGGATTGCCAAAATTCGGCGTTCCAGAAAGCCGGATACAAGCATCGCGAGCGCCGGAAGTATCTGCGGACCGCGCTGAAAGAGTTGGGCTTGATATTGACCGATCAGCCGGGATTGTTGGGGCCGAAGGCGTTGGTCGTGTTCATGGCGTTGAGCTACGCGCGGGATGAGGTTTTGTGGTTGCTCAGCCA
>JAODGE020018472.1:0-17903 GCA_027574965.2 Ecitophya simulans
ACGAACTTTCACATTTTTTCCGATGCAACGACACTACACACTGATCAATAGAACTCATCTGTTGTGTCCACCATTGCGCTCGCTGCACGAACTGTCAGAGGAATCGGCGGTTTGCGGCGCGAGTAGCGCGAGTGCCGCTTGCGCTATCTGGCGAAACTTGTAAACAACTGCTCAGCCATACAAAAAATTGTTCAGTTTCGTATTTGGCCGCTAGGATGCAAAGCGGGACAACTCGTAGAAACGTAAAAAACGACATTTGAAGAGAATGATGAACTGCATAATAAAACATAATAAAATATTTGGTACGTTTACAAAATTCACGCAACTGTAGCTCTCTCTAATATTATTGTATTATTATATAAAGTTAAAATTTTAAACCTTTGATTTATTTCACATTGGTTAATAATTTTTTGAACAAAAAATATCTACAAAATTATGCCACCTGTACAACACAATAAAGACTACAATTAAGCAAAACAACAAATAATATGGCAAGTATCGCGTAAATTTGCAATTAATAATCGCTAGAAACAAGAGATGTTCAATATAAACTAAAAGTTTATTAAATTTTTGATAGTAAATATATATATATTAACATTTATATTTTTGACAAAAGTGCACTAGTATAATTTAAAAAAAACTATCTGCAACATTCTGCAATACATTAAACTGCAAAAATCTTCGATATATAATTACAAATGTAGCATTTAATTCATTTCATTCTCGTTGGAAAGCTATTAACATCATGTGCCATTCTACATGTTTTCAAATAATAAACGATAGAAACAAGACATTCGACCTTCTGTCTAAAATAATCATTTTATTTTTAAAATTAAGTCTATTAACATTTAAAATTTGGCCAAAGGCCAAACTGGTTAATATTTTTCTTTTCAACTAAAACGATCTGCAAGATTCTACAACACACTGCAGTGCAAGAAACCTCTGGCATAATGCTAAATGTATGTATTTTATTTGAATAATTATAATTATATAAACATTTTGAACTTTTCCGATAGTACATTGTGAAATAGTAATTTCCATATATAGTTACTCCCGTATTCAACATTGTATGGGTTTAAATCAATAAAAACTAAAATAAATCAATTGATCCGTGTACAAAGTGCAAGCGTTTGAATTAATTAAGTCCTCTAGTAAAAACCTAGTAAAAAAAATTACTTTATTTCCGAGTTCGTGTCCTCTTCGTAGTTGGCTGCAGATCCGAATCATTCATCTCTGCATCGGACTTCAAACGACGCTTAGACACTTTAGGTTGTGGAGTTGTTAGCAAAGAGCCCCCTTTGTTCTCATCTTCAAAAGAAACCTTCTTTTCCACAGTGATAGTAGTAACTCCTTTCACACTCTTTGTTCTCACCACTTCTTCCTCTCCAAGTGATGTGTTCTTTCCTTCCTTTGTCGGTCGATCACGTTTACGTGCTGCCCTGGTCGCTTTTTTGGCAGAGCCTTGATCAACGACTGCTCCTTGCTCTCTAGCTGCCCCACGACGCGTTCCGTTTGGAGTAGCTTCTTCCTCATCGGCCTCTACGGTCGCTTTCCGCCCACGGCGTGCCCTTGTTGGCTTCTCTATCTGTGTCTCCGCTGGTTCTTTAACTTCCTGCTCAGCGACTTTAGTAGCTCGTCCTCTAGTAGCCTTGGCAGCCGATTTTGGCGCAGCAGCCCCACGGCGTCCTCTAGTTGTTTTCTTTTCTTCTTCCGGTTGTTCGGCATCAGCTTCCTCATCATCAATCAGTACATCTTCAACCTCGAGAGCCTTTGTCCTTTGTCCTCGTCGACTCCTAGTTTTCGTTTTAGCTTCAAAGACCTCAAGTTCGAACTTCTGTCCACTCGACGTTATATTTTCTTCTTGTGGTTGTTTGGCATCAGTTTCCTCATTAACTTCGACAGCCTTTAGTCTTGGTCGACCTCTAGCTCTTGTTTTAATCTCGATGACCTCAGGTTCGGACTTCTGCCTTCTAGTGCCCTTCTTCTCTTCTGGCTGTTGTTCAATATCAGTTTCTTCATCATCAACTGGCAATACATCTTCAACCTCAACAGCCTTTTGCCCTCGTCGACCTCTAGTTTTCGTTTTAGCTTCAACCTCCGGTTCAGACTTCTGCCTTCTTGTTGTCATTGTATCTCTTTGCAGTTGTTCGCCATCACTCTCCTCATCAGCAACTTTCCGCCTTGGTCGACCTCTAGCTTTTGTCTTACGCTCGATGCCCTCAGGTTCAGACTTCTGCCCTCTAGTGGCCTTCTTTTCTTCCAGTAGCTGTTCAACCCCAACATCTTCATCATCAACCGACACATCTTCAACTTCGACGGCCTGTTGTTCTCGTCGACTTCTAGTTGACGTTTTAACCGCGACAACCTCGAGCTCGGACTTCTGACCTCTACGAGTTTTATTTGCGCTCTTAGGAGGTTGGACTTCTTGTACATCTTCAAATTCAGTTTCAATCTCCACTGTTTTCTTTCTTGTCGTTCTAGCAGCCCGTTTGACTGGCTCAATTTCAGGGCTAGTTGTTGTTTCTGAATCAACCACCGCAGCTTTACCCCGTCGACTTCTTGTGGATTTTGGTTTCTCAGTCGTCTGCTCTATCTCTTTGGGCGATTCTTCCATCTCGTCAACAACTTTACGTCGTCGACCTCTACCAGCTCTCTTAGTGTCGTTGTATTGTTCAGATTCTTCCTTATTTGCCTCTATCTCCGGCACCGACTTGGCTGCTCCACGCTTCCTTGCGGCAGCCGGTTGCTTATCATCTGATGTGGTTTTCGTAGCGTGCGTAGATTTAGTTTTCTTCGAGGTTTCGTCTTCCTCGACATCTTCTATTTCATCTAATTTTGCCTTACGGCCTTTCGAGGTTTTAGGTTTCCATTCCTTAGCATCTGGCTTAGGCGTCGTATCGTTTACCATCTCGGTACCTTCAGATGCATTTTCCGAAGTAACCACACGCTTCGGCTTGGTTTCTTGTGTGGAAGTTTCTTCAACAAATTTGTTTTCTTTGGGAGCATTTCGACGAGACCGCCCACTCTTTGTGGTAGTTTCTGAGATAGCTCCTCGTTTGGGCTTAGTTTCTTGTACGGGAGTTTTTTCAACAACTTCGTCTTCTTTGGAGACATTTCGACGAGATCGTCCACTCTTCGTAGCAGATTCAGAAGCAGCTTCTCGTTTCGGTTTGGTTTCTGCTTTTGGTGTTTCTTCAACCTTGTCACATACATTGTCCATTACAGCAGCATTTCGGCGAGAACTGCTACTGATCGTTACAGATTCGGTTTCTTCGACGAGAACTTTCTCAACATTTCTACGAGATCGACTATTCCTTTCAGATACTTTTTCCTTTGTCGCCCGAGTAGTTTTCATTGATGGTACCACCTCCACAGGAGCAACAGTTTCGTCATCTTCAACCGCCTCCGTTGCCATTAATTCCGCAACGCCTACAACATCGCTTAAGTCATTTTTCGGTCCTTTTTGTTGCTTCGGTGTCCTCATCAATCTCTTTAATCCCTTTGGACTGGATAAGTCGTTTTTAGGTCCCATAACAACTTTTGGTGTAGCCATCAACTGTTTGATACCTTGTGGATTACTCAAATCATTCTTAGGTTCTTTAACAATTTTAGGAGTCGCCAACAATTGCTTTACGCCTCTGGGATTGCTTAAGTCATTTTTGGGTTCCCTGACAACTTTAGGAGTGGCCATCAACTGCTTGACACCTTTAAGACTGGTCAAGTCATTCTTAGGTTCTTTAGCAACTTTAGGCGTCGCCATCAATTGTTTCACACCTCTCGGGCTACTCAGATCATTCTCTGGCTCCTTTTGAATTCGCGCTCGCTTAGGCTTGCGGCCTTCTTGTGGCTCTTCTCCGGGAATAACTTCAGGTTCTGATTCGTCATTTTCATCAACATATGTTAGTTCTGTCTCCGCGACATTCCTCTTCATCGTGGACTTCGTAGAAGATTTCGGGGTTTTGGATAGTAATTGAGGAGTCTTGAACACCGTGTCGTCTTGGCTTGGGGTTGCTCTTACTGGAGTGACAAATGTTTCACTTGGTTTGGCAACCTCTTCCACCGCGGAATCATCAAAGATATCGTTGGTTACATTCAAGACAGTAGAGCTTCTTGGTGTCGATTTTTTCGGCCTAGATGCTGAGGCATGAGTAGATGTTGTGTGCTCATCATTTGAAGTAGATTTTCGAACACTCTTTCTTCTTGCAGAAGGTAGTTCGGCATTTAGAGTGGTTTCCATAATTGAATCAATTGTCGTCGACTTCCTCGCGCTCTTTCTAGAAACGGCGGCTGATTCAGATATAGCATCATCGTTTTCAGAAAGCGTCTCTCTGAAACTATTCCCAGAGGAAGCAACTGGTACGTTTACAACTTCATCTACTTCATTTACTTCATCATTAATATCAACAATACCAGTTTCCATTAATTGTACAGATTTCCTCATGCTCTTTCGTGACGATTTAGAGCCTGTAACTACATTTTCTACAGCATTCTCTTCATATTCAGCTATCATAATATTCTTCAGAGACTTCTTCGCACTTTTCTTTTGAGATGAAAGTTCTTCAAATACTTGTTTGTCCACAGGGTTGGCAAGAGATTTCCTGGAACTCTTTCTAGATGAAACTGGTTCATTTACAACTTCTTCAACTTTGTTTAAGTCATCATCAATATTAACTGTTGTAGTTTCCATAGATTTTAGAGACTGCCTGGCACTCTTTCTAGACGACCTAGAGTCATCCGTAACCGCAGCGTCTTCTCCACGGTCAACAATTTCAATTGTATCAATATTCTTGTGAGATTTCTTTGCAGTCTTCTTGGAGGAACAAGATTCTTCAGACACTGGTTCATCCAGAGGCTGGGCAAGTAATTTCCTCTTCTTGACAGAAACAGCAGGTTCAGGCATTCCTTCTGTCTCCATTTCAACAGCGTCTCCAATTTGAAGAGCATGTTCAACATCCTTTTCCAATGCATTTTCACCATCATTTTCAGGTGATTCCATTTCAGCCAAAGAATTTCTCAAAGTCTGTCTCGAAACAGCAACTGGTACCTCCACAATAACTTCCTCCATAGATTTATCATGTTCTATCTCTATCAGGTTAGTAGTTCTTCTCATGCTCTTCCTTGAAGCATCAACAGGCTTCTCATTCTGAACCAACGACATCCTGGATTTTCGTGTGCTCTTCCGATAAGAGGCTAGTTCTTCTACTACCTCATCATTATCATTCTCAGCAGCGTCTGCTTCTTTTGTAGACTTCCGTGTACTCTTCCTAGACGAAATTATAGGTTCATCGGTAGCTTCCGCATTCTTGTTACCTTCAACCACATATTCCTCCATGGACTCTTCATTCTCAGAATTCATGGTGTGCGTGTAGGACATTTCATCACTCGAAAGAGCGAGATTAAAATCCGCAACATCTTCTATAGTAGATTCAGCATTTTCGATCGATTCGACGTCCTTAATAGACTTCCTATCGTATTTGCTTGAAGAAACATATGGTTCTTGTAACATCTCCAAACCATCATCATCATCAGCTTCAACATTCTTCAATGATTTTCTTATACTCTTCCTAGCAGATACCCGTGTTTTTTCATTCGGCTCATCATCACTTGATGCCATAATTTCCAATTCATCCACTGATTGAGCCCGTCCACTGGATTTTCTTATACTTTTTCTCGAAGGAACAATGGGTTCTTCAACCACCTCTTCTTTTTCATTGTCGGAAACGGTGGCAGAAATTTCTTCGGTTGTTTCAATTGCTTCCTTGTTTGCCGCCGATTTTCGTGTATTTTTACGCGAAGATACTACTGGTTCCTGAACAGCATCAATTTCTTCATCTGATTCTTCTAAATCAACAGTTTCCACGCTAGTTGAAAATGTTCTTATATTTTCTCTGTGTTTAACATTTTCTTGGGACCTCCTTGTAGTTTTCCATGACACAACTACTGACTGCGGACGCGAGACTTCCACTTCCTCGCAGTCGTTTATATCTTCATCAAGAGTAGGCATTTCCATTTCTTTCAATGACTTCCTAACGCTCTTTCTTAAAGAAATACCAGGTTCCTCTACAGTGTGTTCGTCATTATCACATTTAACTTCGTCCACTGTCACGTCTTTCCTAGTTGATTTAGTTTCATCATCAATATCCTGGTCAAACATCTCTTCAGTCTCGATTGTTTCAACTGTCTTAATGGATTTTCTTACACTTTTCCTTGATGAAACAACAGGATCTTCTGACAAATGTTCAGTTGCTATATCGTCATCCTTCATCAATTTATCATGGTCAATTTCTTCAGCAACATCTTTATTAACTTCATCATCAGATTCAACCTTCTCAGGTAGTTCCTCCTCATTAGACTTAACATTCTGACCATCAAGAGGTTCCTCTTCATTTTTAGAATCCTCATCTCTAGTAATCATTGATTTCCTAATACTCTTCCTTGAAACAGCAGGTACAACAACAGTCTCAACCCCTTCTCCGTCATTTTCTTCAATACTTTCGGAAAGCGCGCCTTCAGTGTGTCGAGCTTTTTTGTTTGGCTTATTAATACCGGACGCAGGCAGGGAACGTCCTCTATTCCTCCTTCCAGTTTCATTTTCACCATCCGTTTTAACCACAGCCGGAACCTCCGAGTCTTCCGCGAGCGATTCATCGTCAGCGGCATCATAATCAATATCAGTGATGTTATGATTCGAAAGATTTTCTGTGTTTTTCGCCACCCATTTCTCCACTTCGGGACTAACCTCCGCAAAACATCCCTCAGTCTTTCTGGAAACTCCCTCAGCGATATCCTTGGACTTGGCGGGTAGAGATTTCCCATAAGTACGGCGTGCTTTTTGTTTCGGGAAAATATCCTCATCCTCATCGTTCAATGTACTAACTCCAGAAACATTGAAAACACTACTAGTAGTGCCCTCCTCGCTCTTATCCTCTTCTGCTGAATTGGCTCTCTCCACGGCAGGCGTCTTCATCAAAGCCTTAATCCCAGACATGTTAAGGTCATCCGCATCATCTTTTTGTGCCTTGGTAGTTTTCATCAATCGATGGGCGCCGGTGGAACTCGAGAGATCGTTAAGCGGTTCTTTACCTACCCTAGGAGTTTGCACCAACTTCTTAACACCGGCAACATCGGTTAGGTCATTGAGAGGTTCCTTCTGACCTTTCTTCCCAGTATCTGGTTTCGCTTCGCTTTGTGACACTGGAGAACCAAAGTCGGAATTCTCAAATGTGACGTTGTTTTTAAGGTAGACAAATGATGATGTATCGACAGTTTCGCAAGTAGTATTGGCCGACTCTATGACGGGTTCGTTTTCTTGATTCGAAATACGATCCGACAACGAGCGCCTGTGGATCATTTTCTTGACTTGCTTCGGTTCGGTCATTGCCTTTCTAGCGGACAATTTCGCCGATTGTGGAGTTTTTGTTAATGATTCATCCAGAGAAATTTCAGATTCCATATCTGTCAATTCCTCCTGTTTAGGAACGAAACAAAATATATGAATACACCTGTTCTATGCATAAGAAATAAATTGTACTTACATGTCCTGCGAACTTTAATCGTTTCATAGAATTTTCTTCAGTAGATGTACAACGACCTCTTTTTCTCTTCTCTCCATAATCATAGTCAGTTGAAGTGCTTTGGTCCATTTGAGAACAAGAGGCGTCCTCTTCTGTTTCCTCCGCCTCCTCCGCAAGTTCCTCGCTATCTTCTAGTTGCTTAAACGATTCCACAAGCTTCTTGGTAGATTTACATTTCTGAGCAGGCGTTGAAGACACTAGCGCTGTTTCAACGACAAAATCGTCACAATCAACCTTAGTTGATAAATCAACCGAATCATGTTTATCTTCAATTACAAATGAAGTGGTTGCTTTTACGCTAGGTTTCAAATCATCGCTTGATCCGGTGACGGCACTCTCATTCACAGAAGAATCAGCTTCCATTTCTTCAACTGCATTAACCGACGAATCCATTGCCAAATCATCAATCTCGTTATCATTAGTTTCATCGTCATTTTTAGGCGATCCACAGTCAGAATATTCATCAATCAATTTCGTTTTATTTATGTTCGCAAACGATCCTTTTTCCGAAGTAGCTTTCAACGCAGACTTGGGCGTCTTGGAGTCGGGAGTGTCCAGCACTATCACGCTCTCGTCATTTTGCGTCAACCGTTGAATAGAAATATCCTTCGCTTTTGATTTACGACTGCGAAGCGGAGTCACTTCATCGTCCAAAGGCATCGCAATCGAAACGACCGATGTGTTATTCAGAGGGGTTGCTACATCGTTATCTTCGGTCGTAATTTCAGAAACAGGCGTCTTGAGAACGTCGGACCGATCGCTGCCATGAGCTCCAACGCTGTCGCACTCGGGCTCGACGAAGTTCATCTCTGCCAAATTTTTGAAAATCGCTGTGTTGCGTAGACTCGGAGCAGTTGGCTTGACAGCACTGTTGGGTGTACTAACGGTGAATCTAAAAACATCGGAAATTTAATCACTGCCCAGGAAACATGCAAAGAACATGAACATAATATCTACGACATCACAGAATAGGGTAAATTAAGTCAACCAACGCTAAAACACAAAGGACGTGCTACTACAACTGACAACATAACAAAACTATACGATTACTACCAGAAGTAACATTTAAACCCAAACTAAATCCAACAAATGCTTTCAAATCCAATTCCACTATTACACAATTTACTACTACTGATAAATACTAAAAAAAACGCGCAAAGTATAAAGTAAAATTAATCACAAAATTGAAATACATAATTTGAAAGCAATTTGTAGAGGATATAACAGAAAATATTAAAATGCAAATACCCGTCTGAACTAGTAACTTTCGTTGGTTGTGGGGAAGACATAGTCATCGACGTTTGCACCCACGAAATACGACTTTTGCCTGTTAATCTAAAAATTTCAACATGCCAAATCCAAAACTATCCTACACAACAACAGAGGTACTTACGATTTCCTTCCTTTCTCCGACGTCTTGGAAAGGTTGTCCATGCTGGCCGATCGGCGCGCTTTGTAGACCTTTACTTTTTCAGGCCTAGAAGATAATATGCGTCATTTTTACGGACAACCCGCAATAAATTCATTTTATCGCAATAGTTATAAAGATGGACAGAAATTGTCCCACAAAATCATTGAATATGTTGTACTTTATTGAAAAGCTACCATAACATTGAACTTTTGACAATAGTTATAATACTTAAAGAAGACGAGCACATGAAAGATTGAGAGACAAAGTCCAGGGAATTGATCAGCCTTGTGCATTCAAGGAGAATGTGGATTGTATTAGATAAAGTAATAAATAATGAGCATTTAAATTAAACACCACAAAAGCGCGTTTTCTCTTCAACAACCCTGACGTTTACAATCGTAACCTTAAACAATGTGCAAGACCTCCAAAATTTGCTACTCACTTTCTTCGAATCTAGGCCAACCGATTGCTAGCAAAGTGGCATTGACAAACTAGTCAAATGGTAGCAGGACTTCGTCACAATAGCAAAGAATACATAATTGATGAAATTGTCGTTTTAGTAGATAAGAAACACTGAAATTTATTACTCATTCCAATGCAATATATTTTCTTCCTGAACTTTCTCATCTCTATTTAGAATGACAAATAATGCGGACGATAATACAACTATTTGCTCCAATGAATTTACTCATCTCTTTTTATCGTAGGCAAAACGCTCATTACATATGACTTCCAATTTTTAAGACGCCGCGTTAAGAACATTTTCCAGAAGCAATTTAACTGAATTGTCAACCATGAGATCAGTGCAAGTATGTTGTACCCTAATTGGTATCCTAATGCCAAATTTAATTGAAATGCCTTCTTGATAATAATTAACATGAACCNAATAATAAAGACATTTATATAAATACTTACTGCGGCGTTAATAACTTGCGTCCCATTGTGGGCCTCTTCATCTTCCTGGCGTTTTCCATGTTCTTCTTGCGCGCCTCTAGTAAAACCTAGTAAAAATACGAGAAGTATATAAAATTATCATGTATGTGATATAATTGTGAATGAACGTGAAAAATACTCGTCAATCAATAACTGAGTGTGTGACATTTAGAACAATAACTCACTTCAGGTTTTAGATGATCGTTTTCGTATAGAAAACGTTTTCCCACAACAGAGAATGTATCACTTGGCAACAGATACATTGCCTTGGGCACCAATCTCCCATTGATGGGCACCGGGTTCATTCGACTTTTATTTTTAAGCAATGCCTACAAAAACAGTGATTTGCATACACAAATAATAAAACTATTAAAGGTGGTCTTTAATTAAATGTTAAGAAAAATATTAATTGAGTTGCTATGATCTTGGGCAATCGCTATACCCCACAGAAGTTCACTTGTCTGTCCCAAATAATATCTTTAAAAATTTCTTTATATTTGAATCTGTAATACTTTAAAAGTTGAGAAATATATGAATTATAGTTGAATTTACTTGGATTTTCCCTAACTACAAAATGATCAATGTCACAATACCTTAATATGATTTAAGAACATAAAAATATATAATCCGTCATTAGATCTCTACTAAATGAAAGGTTAAAAGATTATATTAATCAAGAGTAGCTGGTCTTGGACAATCTCTATATATTACAAACATTTATTTCTTTTATTCGAGTAGTACCTTAGCAATACAAATTGAAGTATCACACTTGCCTTGGTTACAAATGAAATCATAAACTAATTATTGAGATAAATAGTGAACTTAGTTGGTTTTTCCATAGAACACCTAGATCTCTAATATAAATGTAAGCAATGGAAAACGAATAATGTAAGGTCAGTTTATGGCTGCTATTCACTTACCAGTCCATTGCTTTGTACTTCCACGATACAGTGGATCGGATCGACGTTTTGGCGTCGCACAATAATCGTCGCACTGCGATCCGATCCGATAGAGTATTCGGCGAAATTTAATGGAACCCTCGTAAACTTCTCGCCGTCCGCAGCGAAGACTTTGAGGACGCCCCATATTGGCATCGATGTGCCCGCCATCGTTGGCGCTTCGGTCTCTAGAGCCAAACAAATCAAACCTTGGTTAACGCAGCCAAACCTTCCGAGGATCTAATGCCATGCAGACGCGAACACGGCAACCATTTGGATTGAACAAGTATTTGACTGTTAGTGCCTCTAGTAAATTACTGGTGCAATGGAGGACTAGTGAAATCCGAGACTCGGTGATTTGCACCAAAACTGTCGGCGAGGGAAAAAAAGCACTGTAGTTGAAGCAACAGTAGTTGAAACGCGTGATTTAGCTTAGCAAAGCTAATGCTAAGATGACAAGGACGCCTTGTCGAGTGATTGGGTCTTGAGATGCTGATGATGCTCAACGCTTTGGTTATTACGCGCCAGTAATTCGCGGAGTGAGCACGATTCGTATGCCGCTTATATTGGGAAAATAATAAATAATTGAGACTTGTCTACATACCCAACACGCAGGAAAGATACACAATTTAATCACAACGGCATTAGTCGGAGTACTTGTTGGCGCCAAAAAATTGGAAAATCAAACGGTTCCGCGCAGCTACATGAACGCCACTGATGCTACTGAATCCGAATGCCGGGCGGTCGCGGCGGTCGCGCACAACGATCGCGGCGTTGCATGTGCCGGTAGTCGAGGTAGTGACGGTTACTTTTTAAACCGGTTGATGCGCGCATGCGTTGACAGCGTGCGATATTTAACGATGTTTCGGATATTCACTAACTTTGAAAAATTATTATTTCTGACTAACGTTTGAAAATATCGCAACTATACGTTCAATAACTGCGTTTAGGTTCATTTTCGATGTAGTTGATCACGTTGTTGATTTGTCGCATCCCGTTTGCAGCGCGCCGATGCATTAGAGTGGGAAGAGTGAGAAGCAGAGTGTGAGAAATAGGGACTTTCGTTCGATACAAGTTCACCAGACGACCTTAAGGAATTTAAAATTTAAAAAAATGTGCAGAGAGTGCAAGCCAAACTAAAGATTTGTGTAAATTTATATACTACATTTTATACAAATAACTATCCAATAAAATACCAAGGTTTCAACATAAATGTGCATGTTTAGAATTTAAAAGTCTGACATCGATCGAGGAGAACCAAAGTTACAAAAATTATTATTCGAGCAATACGCCATGTTGAAAAAGTAAGATGCGATTTTCTGCGGTGTCTTTTATTTTAATGATGAAATTGACCGCATATTCTAAGAGACATAAGCAAAGATTTGATTTATTTTTAAGGTAATAGCGGATAATTTTTAGCAATAGCATTCAATTATTTATCTCATTATTTTTTTTATCTTTAAGAGTATCATGTCGGATGCTAATTTTTTAATGTCATCTGAAGGTAAAATAAATAAATATTTTGCACATATTTGCCGAATAGACACATTTTTATTTTTATATTACATATTAGGTCAAATTATTAGATTATTACAGTTTTTAGAGCTTGTATTTTTACCATATGTGTTAATGAAAATCATTAATACGCAATTACACAAATGTACAATAAAAATAAATAAGAACAAAAACAATATTTATAATTTTGTTCCCAAGTAACTTTAGTGTCGCTGAGTCGTTTATATTACAACAAATTTTATCACAAACGTATTTAATGTCAAATAACATTCTAATGGTTAAATATTGAGTCAGTCTTGATATTGCAGTTTAGAAAGGACAAAAGCACATTTGCGATTGAAAGAGGGTCTAAAGTTTCATATTACAAGTACCTATTTTTTACCCGTAATATTTTAGCTCGTGTTATGTTTGCAAAAAAAAATCTGCATTGGCTTAGAAATAAAAAAAAATATATGTATTGAATTTTTACTTTGTACAAAATGACGATTTTTTAAAACACTAACATCATCGGAGTTTGACATAACTAAACTTGCTCGCATTTGTTTTGGGTTAATAAATTAAAGTTGTTTGTTAGTTTTTTAGTTGGCACACTATTCTTTCTTTTATAATTTTTAAACTAACAAACAATATAACCACATAAAAATCAATCGTCCTTGTTGCATCTCCAGTGAGAAACAATTACTCAGCTTTCATTTCCAATAAAAGAGTTTTTGTTTGTTTATTTTGAAGTTTGTGTAAATTGAAATTATAAGAAACGAAATATGTTCAATCAACGTTTCTAAATTTTGTGTATGTTAATCTCCTGCAATAGTCTTTTTGTGTTGCTCACAGAGGATTTATGCTTACAGAGCGCTAAATAAGCATTTTAACGTCTGTTTACATTCGAGTCTAAAAGATTGAATGTTTAATTAGTTTTCACCAAGATGCATATGCAAGATAGAGAACGCATACTAAAAAAAAGGACAAACAACGAACACGACCATCGCGCTACGTTCGTAGGTACTTGAAAAAGGTCCAAGTCCTTTTGAGGTCAAAATTCAAACAAAATCTTTAAAGAAGAAGAATAAAATCAAAAATATAGGAATAACTGCTCGCAATTAACTTATCATTATATAGAAGTTCTATATCAATTGGTATGGTAATTATAATCATTCTGATTATTATGCTCTTGAGTTAGTATAAAATTATGCTTCACGTTGCCTCGCCATTTGCACTCATTGCGACATTCCCTGCACTTGCAATAAATTGTTGTACCGCAAACAGTATTTTGTAAATAGAAAAAAAAGTTGTTTTACCAGTTTGGCGATGAAACAACTTATTATTTTTTTCGCAAATTGGAGGCATGATCTGGGGTACTGAACGTAGGTCACGTAGTCTTCGGTTTTCATAAAAAAAACTGTAAAATTTTAGTATTGACGGCAATGCAAAGTTCATTGTAATAAACGAAGCACGCCTTCACGTGCTGTGCGATATGATTTAAAGCGTACAGGACGTAAAATATTTTCATGCCATATTTTACAACAGGGTGTAGAGGCAGTTGTGTATGTAGTTGCTTACGATTGAAATAGATACCGAGACGTAAGTAAGCTTGAAGCACATGGTTGTTATTGAACTATCGGCGATAAGTCCTAGAGTTGGGCACAACACACAGGGTGCTGTAATTCTATAAAAAGTTAGTGGTGTCCTAAACAAAATGACCGCAATACAAAAGTTTCCATTAAAAATAGCGTGAAAATCGACACATTTGGTGTGCACATGTGTTACGTTTTAATATCTTTACCGATAGGCTTGCTGTACTCATTGCGTCCGACTTTGCTCGTACCTCTTGCTTAATAGAAGACGAATTCACTGGTCGAACTGCTAACCGCTAACATAACATTTATTTTAGATGATGTGCCTTGGGCAAATTTAGACTTAAAACTAGAAGACGACAATCGTCTCGTGGTATTTGCCCTCCACCGACCACATTAATGCACCCCACACACTAACTTACAACTAAACAAACTTAATCTTACAAGGAGACGACCAGGTGTTGGCAACTGAGATTAGAATGTAAATTTTTGACGATACTAGAGACAAATAAAAATTAGGTCGTTTTTTTATGACAAATGTACAAAAATTAAAAATTCAATCAAACTAGCTTAATCAACGCAGAATTGAACATAGATTCGAATGACAATAAGCGATTTTCTCTCGGGTTAACACTTACCGAGATAATGTTGCTGTTTACTAGCAAACCCAGCACTCCGTACCAAATCTTGTACAGTCACTACCGAAGAACCTTCTGATAAACAGTATTTTTTATTTTGTTGTCAGCCACGCGAATGATCCAAGTAAACCGTGAACGATTGCCGATTTATTCATCGTCATGGAAAATACAAGACAAATCGGATTTTGAAGTCGGTTAAATTCTAATGACATAATACTTTCGGAATTAGAATCTCTATATTCTTAACTTTTATTTTGAATACTGACGCCTATTCTATTAGTTTTTTTTTTTATCACTAATCGCGTTCCGTTATATTCAAGAATAGTTTTATAATGTTTGTCTTTGGTTTAGACAAAATTGCAAAGGCTTAGTGGCAATTTCAACTCCAAATGAGGCAATTGCCATCATTTTAGCAGTGTAGCCAGTATTTCAATATCAACCACATTACACCGAAGAAACAAGACACCAATTCCATTAGTTTCATTATTTATGATTTAATATTATTATACCTTAACTGCTATTGTAGATTTAACTTTGGATCAAACAGTTATTGGTTCAATTCATCTCATTATTCTGTTTATTTCTAGTGCCTCATTTTAACTTACTTATTGTTTTACTTGAACAACAACCTGTGATTCTCATTTAATTGTAAGAAAAAAATGTCATCATATGGAAGTGCCAGTGTAAACATTTGCAATATATTGTGTTTATTGTTAGCTTGCATTTTCCTTTCCACTGTTCGTATAATGTATATCCTTTATACATAGTCTGTTTTATATCATGTTTATATTGAATGAAGATCAATAGATTTCTAAAAATATAAAATGTCTTGTCCCTACACACTCGTCGGCGAGCGTGTGCACTTTCGCGTCTAGTAAAGCAAATAGTAATATATTAATTGTAGTGGCATAAATTTAAAAAGATACTCCGAATAAGTCCATTAATAAAACTTTCTCTCTTTACCACGCGACCACGCGGACCACGCGCATGTGCACAGCTCCCTCTATGTTCAATTTAATACACTATGTAAACATAGCGAAGTCTACCACCAAAGCTGTATTGTTGCTGCTGTCACTAAAATGGCAATGCTTCCACAATTTGTTTAAGATTATCTCTGATTATTGTTTAGGCCGATAAAAGTAAATAAAACAAAAGCAGTTGCATCAGAAAACTACAGGTATTGTTGTAACTAGGTTCAACAATTGACTTTTTAAAAAATTTACGCTAATTCGTCTTGTAAAAGTGATTGTTATGTTTGTATTTCAGCCATGGCTCATTCGAGTGTGGTTCCAAGTGGGAAGCGCAAAGAAATATATAAATACAATGCGCCATGGCCACTGTACAGCATGAACTGGTCAGTGAGACCCGACAAACGATTTCGCTTAGCATTGGGCAGTTTTGTAGAGGAGTATAACAACAAAGTACAGATTGTTTCACTCGATGAAGAAAACAGTGAGTTCACACCAAAAAGTACCTTTGAACATCCATATCCGACAACAAAAATTATGTGGATACCTGACAGTAAAGGTGTCTTTCCTGATTTATTAGCAACAAGGTATTTAGTCAGTAAAAAGAAGAGGAGTATATGTATTTATCAACTTCATTTTGCAGTGGTGATTATCTAAGAGTTTGGAGAGCAGGAGAACCTGATACAAGGCTAGAATGTGTCTTAAACAACAATAAAAATTCTGATTTCTGCGCACCATTAACAAGTTTTGATTGGAATGAGGTTGATCCAAATTTAGTAGGAACTTCATCAATTGACACAACTTGCACAATATGGGGATTAGAGACAGGTCAAATGATCGGGCGTGTGAACCTAGTTTCCGGTCACGTTAAAACACAACTGATTGCACACGACAAAGAAGTGTACGACATTGCGTTTTCGCGCGCCGGCGGCGGTCGCGATATGTTCGCGTCGGTCGGCGCCGATGGATCCGTGAGGATGTTTGATTTACGTCATTTAGAACATTCTACAATCATTTATGAAGATCCCGCGCACACGCCTTTACTCAGGCTTGCATGGAACAAACAAGATCCAAACTATCTAGCCACAATTGCTATGGACGCATTGGAAGTCATCATTTTAGACGTGCGCGTTCCTTGCACGCCGGTCGCAAGACTAAATAACCACAGGGCGTGCGTGAATGGAATTGCGTGGGCGCCGCATTCGAGTTGTCACATTTGCACCGCCGGCGATGATCATCAGGCGTTGATATGGGACATTCAGCAAATGCCGCGGGCGATCGAGGATCCCATTCTTGCGTACACCGCCGCCGAAGGGGAAGTGAACATGATACAGTGGGGAGCCACACAGCCGGATTGGATTGCGATATGTTACAATAAGTCTTTGGAGATTTTAAGAGTGTAGGGTGCATTTGTTTATAGGATTTTTGGGTTTTATTTATGAATTAGGTTTTAAGACGTGCTTATTCTTGCATTTTAAAGAATTTTTATAAGAACTTAAATAACACCATCAAGGAAAACGTGACATAATCATTTGAAAAGTATGTTTTAACCATTTCACGAATTTGCAACACGTCACGCATTTTTCTTTGCGCCTAGGTAGTCTGGAAATGCTTTGTAATTAACGAAGAAGTTAAACTTCTTACTAATTAGAGCGATTGAAAACGATAGGGGCGAACATAATATGATCTTCCTTTATATTCAGTTGTGTTTTTATGCGTTCCTTCCCCTGCAAGTAATTTTTAATCAATGGATAGTCTACAAATTTGAAATTTAAGGTACGACTTGTGCAAAATTGTTACGAGTTGAAAAATACCTTAAATTAAATGAAAAACTTAACATTTTTGTGTTCCTTATGCATATTGAAAAATTCGATTAGAACTGCGAATATTTGAATAGCAAACTTAACTTATAGTTATAGACAATGAGGAGGTTTACATGTAAAATATATTGTTTAAGTGATTCTTTTGTGTATGAGTCAGCTTCTTTATTATTGGGCAAACATGATTTAGTGCGTGATTTGATTGATTATATATTACTCAAAAGTAGCTCTTTCTATTTCTTTCAACTGGAAACTGAACTGAAATAATCACGCAAAAGAAAGCTCAACATATTGTGTATATCATGAGACTGTCGCGATGCCCTATGGTTATACCTTCATATTATCAATGTCAGAATATCACAGTATAGTGGGCACACAATATCTTATTAAATGTAATATGTAGCGTTAGTTTACATAGCCGGGCAGATTTTGTATATATCATAATATGTAACCGCTGCGAACTCGAAACATTTATTTATAAAACGATGAAATAAAATCTAAAACATATTTGCATTCTCAATAGATTGCACATGTA
>JAODGE020018477.1:0-23467 GCA_027574965.2 Ecitophya simulans
GGAAAGGGAAAAGGGGCGGGAGTCCCACCCCCCCCTTTCTCCCTTAGCAAACAGAAAAGAACTGGAGGCCCCCCCCCCCGCCGCCCCCGGCCCACAAGGGGGGGGGGGGGCCCCCCCCCCCCCCCCGGCAGTTCTCTCTTTTCTCTCCAGCGTAATTAAAGCAACACCATTATAATAGCTAACTATTAAAATTGGTGACTAAAAAAGGTAAAGAAGCTGTGTCTCTGTGTTTATGAGTGTGGAGTGTGTGTGGCGTCTGCGCGTACGTACAGTTATTACTGTTCTTCTTTTTTTCGTTTAGTGTGAACACCTTTCTCTCTCTCTTCTTCATTAGCAGGCCAGTAAGTCAGTCCGCGGTAGAGCCTTTCACAGATACAACTCCTCATTGTTTTTCTGTAGAGAGAGGGAGGAGGAGGGGGGGACGGAGAGAAACAAGGAGGAGGATCTTGATCCCGCCTTTCTTCAGTACCAGTTTTTTGCGGGCATTCCGCGCAGTTTGTTTTGTCCAAACAGAGTAGAGGACGTGACAGAGTGAGTGGGCGTGAATTTCTCCAGAGTGCCACGACTAACTGTATATATATATATATATATATATACAGTTAGTTGATTACTCTAGGCCTGCGTCTCCCTCTCTTCTTTCTTTTTTTTTCTCTCCACCATGGCGGCACCCACCATTACATCCATCTTTACCGGCTCAGTCGCTCTGGAGGAAGAGTCCACAGTGCTCCAAGACTATCTGATTGGTCAACGTCTGGGCGAGGGCGCGTATGGGTCTGTGTACGCGGTCACGCATGCACCCTCAGGCAAAACGTTTGCGCTGAAGATTCTGCAGAAGGAGGATCTCTTCGTGTCCCCCGCACACGGGCCGTACTCAGCGGACTCCTACACGTCGCCCACAACGGCCGCCTTTGTGGACACCTTGGAGAAGCTGATCGTGCTGGAGGCCACCGTCATGCAGGCCCTGGAACATTGCCATGTCGTGAAGTTCTACCGCTTCCTCAACTCCAAGTCCGCCTTTTACTTTGTGATGGAGCTGGCGGAGGGCGGGGAGCTCTTTGATCTGATTCTCTCGAAGAACCACTTCAGCGAGCCGGAGGCGAGACTCTACTTTCAGCAACTCATCTCCGCCATCGATTACTGTCACCGCAACGGCGTCGCGCACAAGGACCTCAAGACTGAGAACCTTCTCCTCGGCAGCGACAACCGACTCCTCGTCTGCGACTTTGGCTTCTCCAGTAAAATTCCGAAAGGATCCTCCGACGACCTGGACGACACAGTGGTGGAGGTCGGAGATGGCGCCGACGACTCAGGGGCGGTGTTTGGGACGCTGCATTACATGAGTCCGGAGGCAGTGGTCGCTTCCACAGTCAACCGTCTCTATGATGGGGACCTGTCGACCGGCGTGTGTGGGGGAAGCAGTTTCTTCCCCGGCTCGATGGACGCCACCACCATGTCACCTTGTGGCGTCGACGACCCCTCGCACTCCGGCCTGGGTGTGGCATCGCTGATAACGATCGACGATGCAGACGTGGTCGACGAGGACGAGGACGAAGAGGCGACCTCATGGCGCCAAAGCAGCACCGGCAGCGCAGCCGACAGAAGAGCGCGCAGGAGCGGCACGCCTCCGTTGGCTCGTTATAGCACCGCGCCAGCGTTGGCCAACGCCGACAGCAATCACTATGTGAGTGGCGGAGGCAGTAGTTTAATGCCGTCACGGAACTCGTGTCAAAACCTGTTTTCCATAAGCGAGCAGGAGAAGAGATCGGCCGCGAAGCGGGGGTTGATGCGTGAGAGCCGCAGCATGAGCGGGCTGGACACCCTCCTGCAGAACCGCAGCCACTCAGATGGAAAGACAGCGGCGAAGGCCGGCGGTGGTGGCATCAAGGGCGGCCTCAACGCACTCGTGCGAAGCTTCATTGGTCCCTCCACCAGTGCCAGCAGCAGCACTAACGGACGGGGAGCCAAGAGATCCAGCGCGAGCCCCGTTGGTGCCCGCGCCACCCCACCACAAGATCATGTTCTTGTCCCATCCCTAGTTGCCAAGGATCGGTCATTGGGCGGAAAGAAGACGCAGCAGAAGTCAGATAAGAAGGCGAAGGGCAAGAAGGAGACCCCCATCTCGCACGCGGACGAGACTACCTGGGATGGCTCCGCCACCACTACGGGTGCGCCGCGCAAGAAGCATCAACCAACGATTGTCGACTCCTTCATGCAGGACCTGTGGAGTGCTGGGGTGATTCTATTCTTTATGCTCACTGGCCGGCTCCCTTTTGACGGCCGCGACGATGAGGAGACCCTGTACCTCATTCAGCACCACAGCTACGAATTCACAGAGGACGAAGTGGCCACCATCTCCACCCCAGCTCGCGACCTAGTTCATCGGATGCTCTCCCTGGACCCTACAGATCGTCCAACGGTGGAGCAGATTATTGAGACGCCGTGGTTCGTGAAGGACATACGCCTCAGTGACGACTTCCCACACCGCCCTGACCTTCAGGAGAAGCTGACCGCCGCGGGCCTGCTGGAGGAGGCGTTCCTCTCCTTCTTGGACTTCTCCACGACGCATCCGGTGACAGAGAAGGAGGAGCAGGTGATCAAGACTGCCTTCCACAAGATCGACTCGGATGGCTACGGCACCATCACGCGAGACCAGATTCGCGATATGCTCACCACCCTCCACGGCGACGCGGTCCCACGCGAGGAGGTCTCGGAGCTGGTGCTCCTCTTCACTGGAAACCCACAGAGCACAGAGATCACCTTTACACAGTTCCGCGAGGCATGGGTGAGCAAGGACCTGGCGCACATTCCCTTCTCCCACAACAGTGAGTTCCAGCTGGCAAATATCATTGGAACGCAAATGGACGAGACGGAGCGTCAGGTGGTGCGGCAGCTCCGCGCCGCCTTTGACAGCGTCGATGACGACCACACCGGTGTCATTGGCCTTCATCAGCTGCGCAAGGTGTTCGAGAAGATGCACCTGGAGGTGCAGGACGAGGATATTCTCTCCCTCATCTCTTATTTCCATGAGCATGACATGACGGTGCGGGATACTTCCGTCACCTCCACGGCATCGGGGTCCCCGATCTACGCACTGGAGTCCTTCTCATTGCCGGCCACCAGCATCTCAACGACGAATCGCTGTCACTACGGTGTGTCATTTGACTCCTTCGTCAGCGGTATCGTGCAGCACGACATCCTCCTTCGTCACCCGCTCGGCCGCAGGCTTGCTGCCGCTACCAATCTTGCCGCCCTCTTCCACTCCTGCAACGTGAAGGAGTGCGTGCGCAACGGTTTCCTCGTCGTTGGCCTGCAGAACGTGGTGCTGTCCAAGATGGCGAGCATCCCGGAGCGCCTGCTGCTGCTGTACTCGGACGAGGTGGTGTCCAACACGGAGAACATCTACTCCTTCCGCTACCTGGGCTCCACGGCGCTGCTAAAGGGGGAACGGATGACCACCATATCACCCATGTTAGTTGCCACCAGTCTCGCCGTGGTGTCTGCGAGCGTGGGGGGCGCCTCCGCGAGCACGCAGGGGCCCGCCGCTGTGCTGGGGATGTCCGCGATGGAGAGGTCCAAGTCCGTCTCGGGGTTCTCCTATCTGTACAACCGACGCGGGAACGTCGCCTCAGCTGCGGCGGCAGTGGCGGTCTCCATAAAATCCAGCCCGAGTTGGCATCTGCGAGAGGACGGCGCCGCTGGCAGGGCGGATCACATCACGAATGGCTGCTCGTCAAGACCGGCACTTACCCGGAGTAATGCGGGGTCACTTCAGCACAACCCAGTCTCCTTCATTGGCAATCTCATTCCGCAGAAGAGCCACACGACCCAATCCAATACTACCACCACCGCGAAGAAGCTCTCGAAGCGTCATGGCAACTCGACGGTTAAGCAGACGTCACCATTGTCGTCGCAGCTCCCTGCAGCCGTGAAAACAACAGCGATAAATAGCAAGCTTACCAGTGCAGCCCCGATCATTACCTCCGGCTGCCGCCGCGCCAAGTCTGGAGCCGCGGGGTGTCACGAGGCGTGCTCTCCCGAACGCATTACACGACCCCTTCAGACCCCACATGAGAAGTTCCCTACGTCCTCCACTGGCAGCGTTGGCAGTGAGGATGGACAGAGCCAATACAGCTCATCCCGTTGCAGCAACTCCATCGTTGCCACGAACGAGTGCACCCCGGCTTCCGCCGTGCTCATGCCCACGCAGCAGCCCAGCACATCCACTCACCGACATCGGGGCCGCGTCGGTGGCGCACGCAGCCGGAGCAGCAGCGCCGCAGCGTCCAAGTCCACACTGCCCCTGCCGCCCCCAGACAGATCCCCGGTCACTGGAAGCAGCGGCAGGAGTACGCCAATCGCTCCTCCTCCTCCTCGGACGACGACGACGACTGCAGTGGCCCTCCCGACCCGCCGCACACTGAGCAAAAAGACCAACGCCACGGAGAGCCCAGAAGCGAGTAGGATGGCGACGCAGGCGGCGGCGCTGAATCCTGATCACGTTCAGCCGCAGCTGTCCTCCCCGGGGATGGTAGGAGGCAAGGGCGCTTCGCCGAAGCCAGCGACAAAGGTTGCGGACCAGGGTGCGCTGGTGTCCACCATTGAGCCGGAGGCCAAGGCGACGGACACAGCCGCAGTGTGTCGCAGCAACGCCGCGCTCGCCCATCGCAGCCTCGCCTTTGGGGGCAGTGGCGTTGTCGGGCAAGTCAGTGGTGTGTGCGATGTGGATGTGATACTGGCCCCAGCGTGTCTGGGTTATACACTTGTCAAGTTCCGTCGTATTCATGGCAAGACCAGCGACTTCCACGAGGCAGTTACTTATATCTCCAACCTGCTAGATGGCGAGCGACAGCAAGCCATCGAGGACACCATGACACGTGGCGAGAGCGAACTGATGTAACGACCTACTGCAACTGATGAGGACGGGACAAGGATGTGTGTGTGTGTGTGTGTGTGTCTGTGATTGTTTTTGAGGTAGGAAGCTGCAGAGGCCTTCGTACATAATGAGTTTTGCAAGGCTGTGCTCTTGCCCTCCATATGTCCCCTCTCTTTTTATGTTCTCTTTTGAAAGGGGGGATAGCTATATGGTAGGATGGGGTAAGTCTGCTCTCCATGTAACGCTACACACAGGAGGCCTGTGCTTCCATAGGGCCAGTTGCCGCTCTCTCTTTCTATTGGTCGTGTATGTGACGCTGCCTGTTTTGCCTGTTCCTTTTATCCTGTGGCTCAGACATGTTTCACGATCACAACCTCTATTGTTCTTCTTCTCTATCTGGTCTCATGGGATCTGACGCGTGAGCACGCGATGTGAAGGTGTGGATTGGTACGAACACACACACACGGCGGGGGGCTGCCTTTCCTTTCTTAGCATTACTTATTTGCTGTAACTTCAAAATACAAATATATATATATATATATATAACGACACCCAAGAAGCACCCGCACTCTTTTACCTGTAGAAAGTAAACAAAGGGGTCAACTTGCGCATTGACTTACGTATATATATATATATATATATATATATATATACAAGTTGTTTACATTGTGTTGTCATCGCTTGTTGGATCAGCTCGCCGTGAACAGTACGGTGATTCCGTATGCTCTCCACAAATGACATTGGCTCTGATGGCGTGGCGGCGAGCTCTGCAACTGGGTGGTCCCCACAGGAAAATGCGATGATACGCCGTCTGAAGCGTGAGAATCACCTCCTGCGGATGCAAGTACTTCGACTGCGAGAGGGTAGCTCCAGTCAGCACCGCAGTGCGGACAGCGCGGACGGCAACCTGGAGAACAGCCCGCCAGCACAGCAATACGGTCCCGGGTCCGCTGCACGAAAAGATGCTGCCTGTAGTCCGCTCTCTCCCTCCCTCACGGCCACTACGCCGACGAGGTCGCTCAACTCCCTCGGTGAGGAACAGCATCCGGGTGAAGAGGCCATCGTAGTCGGTGGCGCAGCGGCGATGGCGGAGGCGGTGCGGCTGCGTGCGCTACAGCGCAAGTACGAGAGGGAGCGGGTGCAGCGGAACGCGCTGGAGCGGGAGGTGGGAGTGCTGCGCGAGACACTCAATCGGGTGCTCGCGGGCGGGGCCCTCTGCAGTGGAGGAGCCACCGTTGCGACAGGGGCGGGGGTGGTATCTGCGGTGGGCCAGGTCCGGCAGCTCGTGGAGACGGGGAGGCTTGTGTCGTTGTGCTCCTCGCTCGCAGGCGATGGCATACTGGACGACGGCGTCTCGCTGCGCAGTGCGTACGACTCCGCGCGGGATACGTCTGTGATGGCCAGCAGCTCCCCGACTTCGATAGACGGAGGGACCGCTGAGCCGGATGCCGAGGCGGAGGAGGACCGTGATGGAGGGTGCACACGCAGCAGTAAACTCGGAGCGCCACCCCGCCGTCCAAACTCATCGGGTGCCAAGGAGATGTTGATCACAAGCTCCAGGCAGCGCACCACTGCCGTCACTGCTGTGGTGGACAGTCGCGGCGTTGGCGCCTCCTTCTCCGCCAACGACCTCACGCAGCGGCTCCATGGCGATCAGGTTCTCAGTGACGGTGGCGGTCGGCTGTCACCTCCACCTTTTTACCGCATGCACACAACCGGTGCCTTCAGTGTGGGCAACATCTCTGCGAACAGTTTCGCACAGCGCTCGGCGAGCCGGCGTGAGATGCGGCGCCAGCGTCTGAATCAAACCGTGGGCGGGGGCGCGGAGGCCAATGGCGGTGGTGGCGGTGACACCACCGGAACGTTGGACTTGGGTACCTCTGTGAAGAGCGAGCCGCCCAGACGTTCCGAGGCGGCCCGCAGTGACGGACTGCAGCCGCTGGTCAGCCTGGGGCGTCGCGCACACATACGTGATGGCGGGGAGAGCACGGGCGCAATGATACTGAGGGCCACGTTTGACACCACCACCGCATCATCATCGGGTGTCGCCCCTGGTGGTGGCTCCTCCTCCGCTCAGCGCAGAGCCGGTAGGGCTCCGACGGACCTCTTCGTGGGCACTGCTGAGCTGAACAATCCCAACCAGATTGGGATTGAGATTGATGGGAACGTGCGGAATCGTTCATGGTACCTTCAGCAGGCCCTCGCCCACGCGCTGCTGCGTGTGATCCAGAGTTACGACAAGACCATCGCCAAGGAGGAGCAGGTCGGGAGCGAGCCGCGGCCGCCCGACACGGGCGAGAATGTGGAGGAGGACATTTACTCCTCCTCCTCCGTCATGTCCTCCCTGGACAACTCGCCTATACGGCCCTCTGGAAAGGCTGCTGCCACTACTGGCGCCACAAGAAGTCGCGCAGCGACAAGACCGGAGAGCCCAGCGGTGGCGGTGGAGGAGGAGCGCCTGCTCATCTACAAGGACGTTCCTCTCGCTACCCTGCAGCGTGCCATTGGAGAAGTGGTGCACGTGCACTGTCACTGCTCCGGCAATGAGGTGAAGCTCACCTCGGGAAAGAACCCCCCATATCGCCCTCTTCGACCGTTCGCGGAGGACAACAGCGACCCGAACTTACGCAGCACGTTCTCGCCATCGCACATGGATGGCGGTGCCGCTGCCGCTGCGGTGGCGCCGCCGCCCACGGCAGCCGCGAGCACAGAGGAGTCGGATGGTGGGACCTATCGCGACGATGAGCTCACCCTGTCAATGCACGCCCCCGTGATCTTTCGCCACCTCGGGAAGTTTCTCAACCTCAACCTCAGCCAGTTCCACCTTGCGCTGCGGAACGCGTCGTGGAGGGAGAGCGCGTCGCCTGGGAAGAGCGGCACGATGCTGTATTACTTCGGTGATTTTGTCATGAAAACAGTGAAGCAGACCGAGTTTGAGCTGTTCACGGAGCGCTATCTGCCCGCGTACGTCCCCTACGCCGAGCGCAATCCACATTCGCTGCTCCCACAGTTTTACGGCCTGGTGACGATGCGGTGGCTGAAGCAGGGAGTGACCATGCGATTCATACTCATGCGCAACGTGTTTGCCACCCGCCATTACATTCGCCGTATTTATGATGTGAAGGGCAGCACGGTGGGGCGCACGGCGCTGGAACCTGGAAAGGAGCCACCTCGCACCGCATTTGGGGCCTTACTGCTCAAGGACAATGACCTGCCGTCGCAGCTGATCATATGTGGCGAATACCAGCGGGCCATACTGCTCGCGCAGTTCCGCAGCGATGTTGCCTTCCTCCATGGATTAAATATCGTAGACTACAGCTGCATGATCGGTGTGCGTAGCCGCATCTTCTCACGCGAGGAGGGCCCCTCCTCGACGATATTTCTCCGCAAAAAGCGGAGCAGCACCTCTGCCGCAGAGGATCGCAGAAGCACTTTGCAGTCTCTCCTCGACGACCAACACAGCAAACCCGGCGACGAGTGCATTGCGGTGGGGCGTGGCTCCGGTACCTTCATAGCAGCCACCAACATAGCACCAGGCGTGGACGTCTCGGTCTGTATTCACGGCTGCGACGGTGGCCTCCTCTCGCTCCCCATGTACTCCCCTGGTGACGACACCACCGCGAAGGAGGACGTGTATTACCTCGGCATCATTGATGTGCTGCAGGGCTATACAGCGGCGAAGCGCATTGAGAGTATCGCGAAGGGGTTCGTCAATGATCGCATGCAGATTAGTGTGATTCCGCCCAGGGAGTACGCGGAGCGTCTTTATCGCACACTTGAGCGCATCTCTACGTGAACAATCGTATTTGTTACTCTTACCATGCAAGACGGGCAAGGTGCATTGTGTCCTGCCTGGGGTGTGTGTATGTGTATGTTGCGAATGGCAGTGGGTGTGTTCGCGGTGTGTGTCTCTCACACCCCTCCATCCCCATCAGAGAGGCACATTTGCACACTCAAAAACACATATGTACTGATAGGGCGGGGTAAGAACTTGGAACGAAAGAGCTGCGTGAATGACAAGACGTTTCAACAGCATATCTCACGTTTGTGACGTCAATAGGACATTTGAGCCCACACTGTAGTCTGCATGTGTGAATCTCTGCATACGATTGTATGCAAGTGGAAAAGTGTTTTTTTGTGTGGTTGTTTTTACTGTTCTTCTCTACTTGAATGAGCACTCTCTATCTATTTATCTATCTATCTATCTATCTATATATATATATAATACCATTCAGTCTCCTTCCCTTTTTTTACCTTTTTGTGTTTTGATTTGCTGTAGCTGAGGGGTGATCGCACGTATAAGCCATCAGTCATCTCAGATCACAGACACACATACACACACGCAGAGCCGTTGAACTAGAGGGCTACACGGCTACTACTGCATCCATCATCATTATCATCATCATCGTCTCTATATATAGAGAGAGATATTCTTATTTTTTGCCTACTCGTTGCTCTCAGTTTGTGTTTTCGTCCTTCCAGCCCTCTTTATGTAAATTTAAAAAAACACTGGATTTGGCACACATCAACCACAGCGCTGGCACCAAATGAATGTGGTGTCCGCAGTTTCATCAAAGGCACCGGCAGCGCGAGCGCAGACCGCGCAACCCCGCGATCGTGCGGGCCCTCAGACTGCTGCCACGCACACCGCCCACGAAGACGTGAACAATGATCCACACCAGCAGCGCCACCACTGCAACGCAGACGCCAGCGATGAAGCTCACTCGGGTAGCTGTGGCGATGCCCGCGTGGCCTTGTCGTTCACGGAGAGCTCTCTTTTTAGCAGTGACTCTAACACCACGCATGTTGAATTCCTCGGTTCCCTCACTGAAGGCCACTCGACTCCCAAGGGCCCGGAAGTACTGCCTGCCTATCCTGCGGCTGCAATGGAGCAGCACACGATGGAGAACACGGTCATGCCAGGACATGTGTCCCCAACCGCCCTGGTGGCCGTGCCGCCTCCAGCAGCAGCGCAGCGGGTTACCTCGGCCAGCGGCGGCGCGCGTGTGGCGACGGTGGTGGCCCCAGTGGGTTGGGGTCCCTCAGTGGGTGTGGAGCACGCCGGGACTGCTCCTCGCACCGCCGAGAGCAAGGCGAGACAGGAAGAAGCGGAGAGGGAGGGGGGAGCTGAGCCTCCAGCGCAGTACCCAATGTCTTCCCGACCCGAGCGGGTTTCACTCACACTCCCCCAGCTGCGACAGCTGCGGCTGCGCTTTGAGGTGTATGACTTTGTCCGAACCCCAGCCGGCCAGCAGCTCAACGACATCAGCAATGGCAGCGGACTGCGTCCGAATCGCCGGTCGACCATCACAGCAGGTGGCAGCGCACATGGGCGAACGCGCGCGAGCAGCACCGCCACTGAATCCTCGCCACCGCGGGGTTCTACCGCAACAAGACGCAGCTGTGCTCGTAGTGGCAGCCGCGCGGACGCCCCATCGGCATCGCCGTTGTGCCTCTCTCCCACCGCCTACTCGCGGCGTCGTGGTTATCTCTTTGGCCTCGCATCGCACCGCCAAGGCATCGACGACAGGGACGATAACGACGGCGGCGCTGGTGCGGTGAACCTCCTCAGTCTGGCAGTCGCGAATGGGGAGCAGCTGGAGGTGAAGCAGCAGTGGCAGACAGCGGAGAGTGACAGCAAGAGCGTTCACGCAACAGCCCGACTCCACTCGGCCCGGAGACAGGAAGAGCTGGAGGACATACGGCGCTATCGTCACCGCACTGAGGAGTCCATCATTGAGGAGGATATTGCTCAGATGCTCCAGTGGAAACGTCATCAGTCCATTCTGAGAGAGGAGCAGCAGCTCGCAGCCGCCACCGCCCCCTTCAATCTCATGGGCGGAGGTGGCAGCGTCGGTGCAGCAGCCATCAGCATGCCCTCTGCGCGCGGTGGTGGGAGTGCGAGTGGCCGACGCGGTACGAGTGGCACTGTTCTTGGGGTCTCCGGCGGGCGACGATCATCTTTGTTTTCGGGCTCTGACGTGGTGATTCCCCCCTCTGCCGGTGTGCCTTTTACGTACTTTGCTCAGCACATTGTCGCTCCATACTTCGAGAGCTTCTTCCCTATCCCTGGCTCTGCCGCACGCGGGGAAGCCCGGAGCAGAGGTAAGTCTTTCCTCTCCACTAACAACAACAGCAACGACGGCGATGATCGCAGCGAAGGTGAGGGCTCCAGCGCGGGCGGGGAGTGCGATCACGGCGCCGCACAGTTCTCCGAGCGGCGCATGAGTAATGTCCACGCGGTGCTCCAGCTGTTCCGTGTGATGGACATCAACGCGGATGGGTTCGTGTCATGGGACGAGTTCAGCTCCTATGCCCTGCAGGCCAGTCAGCGGAACGCGCTGGAGGAGGAGCAGGCGGAGATGGAGGCAGCTGTAGAGGCGGAGGCACGGCAGCGGCGGCAGACGATGACGGCTCTGGCCAGTCGCGATGCTACGAAAAAACTGGATAAGGGACCCTGCAAGAACGACGACGAGGACGAGGACGAGGACGAGGACCCGAGTGCAACACCCACCACTGCCGCTGCCGCAGCAGCAGCGGCGCTGTCGCGGGCCTCCATCGACTACGCCCTCACATTCACCCCCACACCCACCAATCGAAGTGCCTGGCAGGCCACCTTCCCCCTCGTGCACCATCTGTATCACACGGAACCCATGCAGCACCTCATCCTCAGCCAGCGCAGCCGCCGCTACGTGACCGGGGGCCCTGACGGTCTCGTGAAGCTGTGGCGTCCGGACCCGAGACTGTGTGACAGTGAGAACCGGTGCGCGCTGGTGCACGAGCGCAACCTACTCAGCGCGCGCTCGCCCATCACGAAGATGGTCATCTCCCCCGCCAGCCTCGGTGACGCGGAGGTGGTGGCGGTGGCGGCGATGGACGGCACCGTCACGCTGCTTCGGTCCGCCACGGGTGAGGTGGTCCGCACCCTTCTCGGGGTGCGCACCCGCAATGAGGATCAGGTCGCGGTGCTCAATGAGCTGCGCATGCGCGCCGGCGTCGATCGTGCGATGATGGAGTACGAGGCGGAGGATTTGCCCAGCCTGCGGGGCCGCAAGCCGCCGGTCTCAGGAACAGTAATACGACTGCCATACACAGTGCGAGCGTACCACAGCGAGGCCATGGAGATCTTTTTTGGCAAAACGAATCGCTACTTCCAAGGCCTCGATGTGGTGGCCCCCACCTATGAGCACCTGAAGCGCCCGATCGCTTCCTCCTCCGACATTCTTTACGACTTTGGCGCTGAGGCCCTCACGTCAAGCCGTCGCATGCAGCGCCTCTTGACCGGCGAGATGGACTCCACCACGACGACCTCGAAGTGTTGGTTTGCCACCGCGCTGGCCTTGGCAAAAGTCACCACTACCTCCTCTCGGGCGGTGCTGAGCTCGGGTGCATACATGTTCCTCGGTTTCGAGGCTGGCGTCGTGCAGGTGTACCCACTCAACATCAACTGGTTCTCCGTGAATCAGCTCTCCGCGACGCGCGTGGAGCCGCCGTCGGGGAAGTTCCCCAAGTACTCCGTCTTGCTGCATGAGGCAGCCATTACCCAGATGATGGTCTCTGAGTCCTGTGATTTCCTCGTGACCGCGAGCGACGACGGCACCATCGCTATACGGCACCTCTCGAAGATCAACGCTCCGTTCCTCGTGCTCGGTGACGGTATTGCCTCCGCGTCGCGACCGCTGCGGTCCCCCTCACAGGGCCCACTGAGCAGCGGCGCTGAAGAGGCGGCGGCGGCGCGCGCTGGCGGCGGCCCCGGTCACGTCGGCCACACGAAGCGCCTGACCGCGATGTGCTGGAATGAATCGCACCGGCTGCTGGTGAGCGGGGGCATGGACCATGCCATCTACTTCTGGACCCCGCGATCACGGCGCCCGACGCGGAAGGTGGATCTGCGAGACGTGCAAGACTCGCTGTCATCCCTCACCAACCTCGGGGCCTGTGGGTACCCAGTGGATCTCAGCTTCATGGAGCGCCTGCACGATCCACTGCGGCTCGTCGTCCTGGACAGTCGCAGGATCATTCGCTTTCTCCACGCACTGACAGGGGCCTTCATGAGCGTGCTCGTTGATAACTCCCCTGCTTCGCTCGCGCTTGGCGACATGCTTGTTGCGCGCTACGAGCCGCACGATGATCGCCTTGTGCTTGGCGGTGTTTGTCTGCGCGTGTGGAACGTGCCGAGAGAGGAGGAGTACGCAACCGATTACCTTGGCCATCGCAGCCCCATCATCTACTCCACCTGGCACCGCGCGATGCAGGTGCTCGTCACCGCGGACTCTGAGCACGTGGTGATGTGGAAGATGAAGGTGGAGCCAAACGAGGTGGCCATCAAACGACGTCGCGAGAGGCGGCTGGCGCGGATGGAAGCGGCTCGGAAAGAGGAGGAGCGCCAGCGCGCACTCCTGATTCGCAGCGCGCGTGATGACAAAGGCAATGGGGACGATGAAGAAAGCTCTAGCCCCAGTCAACCCAGTGGCTTTGTGGTTGGCGCGCTCGTTAAGGCGGCTGCGAATGCCACAGACGAATTTCGCGGCTTCTCCCCGACGCTGAGCGACGACGTGAATCCATTCAACAACAGTTTTTGGTCCTGCGCGTCACGTGTGCTGCGCACTTTCATGGTGCCGGAGGGCATCCGCGCGGCCACGATGGACCCGGACTCCCTCACGGCCGGCTTATTCGTCGCGCTGCTTCGTCAGGATGCGATAGTGCAGTACAACAGCCTCAACGGCGTCCCGCTCCGCCGCTTTGCCTTCGCGGAGGGGGTGCAGGATGTGGTGGCGCTGCACTCTGGTGATGCGGTGCTGAACAAGGCGGAGCATCTGCAGACCCCCATCATGTGCGCTGTCTTTGAGCAGGAAGCCACGCACGCCGCCGGTGTCACGGCACTGTACCACGTCACAAAAGAGGCAGCCATCACTGCAGAGTCCCCTCACCAGGCCCGCAAGCGTCTCAAGGAGCAGCGCAGGCAGCAGCTGGAGATCACGGTCGAGGCCACTGCCTCCGCAAATATAATCGCTCCATATCGGTCTGTACTCTCGCGCCACTCCCCAGTCTCCAGCGTGACGCTGCTGCGCAACCTCGGGATGATCGTGATTGGTGGCGTCGGCACCCTCCACGTTACCCCGACGGGTGATGTTACGTCCACGGCGATCCCCTGTCAAACGCTGCCGGAGCAGGCGGCCCGGCGCGCGGCCAATGGCGGTCGCGGAGGAGGAGATATGCCTCGCGGGTCTGTTCAGGGCATCGATCACGCGGCTGCGCTGTCGTCGCAGTCGGTCTCACAGTTTTGTCTGCCTTTGCTTCGTAGTGGGGCGGCCTCCACCACCACTGCTGCGGTTCCCTCGCCAGCAAGAGCAGGTGGCACTGCCCTCCCAAGTGCAGAGGAGGTCCACTACGGGGAGTCGTGGGAACATCTGGTAGCACTGTTCCCAGGCCGCCTAGTGCGGGACCCTGTCGTCGCAGAAACACGTCTCCGGCAGCTCTACAAGACGCAGCAACAGTCGCAGGGCTCCCCATCCTCTCTGCGGCCGCGCTTGAGCAATGCCGCTGCGAGTTCCATGACCGCGACGACCAACCCCTTGGACGACGGCGACGACGATGAGACCTCTCGTGGAGGTGGCGGGCTGAGTTTGCGCAGCGCAGCTCCAGATCGCGCGCTCTCGCTGCCGTCACTGCGAAGCGCGGCCGCCAACAACCAGCGCACCGGCTCCATGGCGGCGGCAACAGCGGGGGGAGGCGCAGAGCGGGAGGGCCGCGACGACGACGACAACGACAACGAGGATTTCTTCACCAAAACACACGCGGCGCTGCTCGGCTTCATTGGACACCTCTGCCCCATTGGTGAGACTGGCTATCTGATCAGCGGCAGCAACGATGGGATGCTGCAGCTCTGGAACCTGCGCACCTCCTCGGAGGTGCTGCGGTTCCGTGCGACAGTGGATGTGGAGACCATTACCTCCATCGGGATGTCGTGGAACTACAGCGGGTACACAGGGACTGCACACCCGCAGGCGCCACCGCCGCCCTGTCTTCTCGCAGTAGGCAACCAATCCGGGTATGTAGTGATGTTTGACCTAAGCGAAATCCCATTTACGGGTGAGACGCCGCTCGACACAATTCGGGGCTTGGAAGAACGCGTGGTGGTCCTGGACCGGTGGCGTGCACACCGGAGGGATGTGCGTGGCCTCTGCTTCGTCACAAACCCCGAGGTGGAGGTGGAGGCAGGGCCCTGGGGCCGCTCTTACACCGCCGCTGGCGAGAGCCCCCGCGCCGCGCAGCTGCGAGCCCGCCTTGGCGTTGGCGGGGATCTTGGCGGCAATGAAACAGCTATTCCCAACACACCACTGACGCTCGTCACCTGCGGTGAGGACAGCTACGTGCACGTGTGGCGATGGCACCACGGCTCGCTGCATTGTCTTGGGTGCTTCGGCGGGGGCAGCGGCACTCCGGTCACACCGCCGCTGTTACAGCAATCGCAGCGCACCATGGTGGCCTTTGAAGCGCCGCGCAGGCATTACGTGCTGCGCAGGCTCGTGTCCGAAAAGAGCCTCTTTGCGTCCTGCGGGAAGCACCGCGTGCAGCCGGCAGAACTCGAGGCCGCGGTTGCCTTCATGGCGGAGGAGATGCGCCACCTCATCTCTGAGGACCCAGTGCATCTGCTGGCAACGTGGGGCAGTCTGGGATGTATTGATGCAGAGAAGAAGAGGACCGAGGCGGAGACGCACACCGCGCATTCCGCCGCCTCCTCCGTCGCCGGCTGGAATGCGAGCACATCCTCGGGCCGTCGAGTTCAGCAGACGGAGAGAGACGAGCAAGATCCCGCCACCGTTTTTGAACTGGCCGGCTACTGCGGAGCCACACAGTGGATGCAGTCGGTTGTCGATGCCACTACATCGCGGTACTGTCAGCACCACCACTCACACGAAGCCGTCACGAGTACCTCGGCGCCATCGCCATGGGGGCCAGGAAACATCTCCACGTCCTCCGCCGGTCTGCACTCTGTCCGGAGTGGTACAGTTTCTCCGCAGCCGTACATTCCCACCATCTACACCATCTACGTGTGTGCTTTTATGCGCGGGATGCACAAGGATGCCAGCCTGCGTGCCTGCCTGCAGCGCACTGTGGAGGCTGTACGAGGGTCCATTCGGCTCTTGGCGAAACGCACAGGGCGCATGGGGCGGGGCTCTGTCGCCAGCAGCGCGGCCCAGCGCTCATTCCTCTCACAGCCGACCCCCGCTTCCTTCATGACGATGAGCAACGCGAACATGACGACCCCGGCCCCCGCCGAAATCTCCGCCACCGCCACCACGGTTGACATGAGCATGACCTCCACATCTGGGTCGCTCATGTCCCCGGGGAGAGATGGTATCTCTCACACGCAGCTGCACCTCTCACCGTCGGCGCAATCGCAGGGATCAGGCGAGGCGAACAGCATCGCCGCTCTCTCGTCTCGGCACAGTGGCGACAAGCAACCCTGGAGTCCTCGCATGCCCTTTTCTACCCTCAGCATTGGTAGCGCTGCCAACAGCGGCACGCAGAGCAGTGGGGTGAGTGCGGCGCACCGGGAAGCCGACGCTTCGATTTGGCGACGAGGCTATCAGTCGACGTCGCCGGGAGCCTCTTTGCAAATCGCCACCGCACTCACCGGGGATCCGACGTTCTCAGCGAAGATGCCCCTAAAGGCAACGCTCCCACAGCCACTGGTCACCGAGATGTCGAACACTGCAGCAAACGCTTCACAAAAGCGGGGGACGGGCCCCACGTGGGCGGCTGAGGCGACCAAGACGACTCCCACCTCCAAGATGAAACCACGCGGGCCAGCCAGACCTCGCGATGACGCCAAACGCGGCAGCGGCAGTGATGGGAGTAGCAGTGACGACGACGACAAGGCGCAGATTATACGGCTACGCGGTGTTGGTGCTGGACTGCCCTCATTGAAGGTGGGATTCGGGGCCTCACCCCCAATTCTGCGAGTAGAGACGAGCGCCCCTCGGGCCTCATCACCCTCCCCGAGTGCAGGAGATTCCCACGGCGCCACGCAGCCCCCGTCGCTGCCCCTCGTGTCCGACCCCAGTGCCCCTCCCTCCCTCATGTCCTACGCATCACGGCTGCCAAGGATCATTACACAGCAGTACCGCCTCATTGCGGCCCAATCCACCGCCGTCGACGCCATGCTGACGAGACGCGTCTCCTCCGCGGACGCGGTACGGCGTGGGGTGTTCGGCTGCAGCGCCGCCACTGCTGTGCTCGATGAGGGCGGCGGAGACGAGGACGGCTCAGCATTGGCGAATGAGGGTGCGGCGGTGGTGATGCGGCACGCGTACGTGCAGCGCCGGCGGGAGGAGGCGCTGCGGCGGCTGCATGAAGAGCAGCAGGAGGCAGAGGCAAAGAACCGTGGTAAGCGGGGCCATCGTAGCGGTGCGGGGGGTGATGCAGCAGCCGGGGGGGAGAGCAAGGCGGCGCAGGCGCTCCAGGCTGGCGCCGCTGGCCTCGTGGAGTATGAGGATTTCATCGCCACGGGCACCGGGTCTGTATTCTTTGGGACGGAGAAGGTGCTCTTTCTCTCCAAGACCGCTCACAAGCCCCGTGTCGCCTCCGCCTTTCTGCACGGGATCGCGAAGCCGCGGGTGGGAAGTGGGGGCCCAGAGGCTGACGCCGTTGAGCAGTCGTTCTCAGGGGTGCATGGGGGTGATGAAAACGAGGGAGAGCAGTACGATATGGATGAAAATGGTGGCGGCCCCGCAGACAGCAACACCCCCCTCTCGGGCGAGGATTGGTACGCTCGTCGGGAGCAGGTGCGGAGGCAGCGCCGTGCCGAGGACGCGCTATGGAACCCATCACGGATAATGATCACTCTGATGGATTGGACGTCACCCATTCCGCATGAAACTCACAATGGCCCTCCACCATCACGCTACCGCCACCAACATCATCACAGGAAAGGCGGATTGGCCTCCTCTTTCGCCTCCACGCCAGTGAAGCTCCAGACGAGAGCAGACTGTGACCCCGCACTTGCCGCTGTGACCACACCTATGAGCGCATCAACACCCAACGACACCGCACTCCCACTTCAACTGCCAGGACTGCTCCCACGAACCCTCGCGGCAACAGCGGCCGCGGCGGAGGCGGTGATACCAGCGTATATGGCACACGCAGGCTCTGATGGCCGAGTGGGTGGAGGCTGTGCGGTGAGCGCTGGCGGCGATGAGGACACGGCAGTAGCAGTGGCAGGTGGCACCCCATTTTCCGCCGGTGCAGATGAAGCTGCAGAAGGGGCTCATCGGCCGGCGTCCAACTGGACGAGGCCAACCTCCACCAACGCCAGCACTAACATAACCCGGAAGACCGATAGCATCGGCGCTCAGGCCCGCTCTCTCCACGCCACCGTGACAGCGGAGGTGGAGGCACTGAAGGGGAAAATGTACCAGTCGTTGCAGGAGCGAGAGACCATTACGCAGGCAGCACAGGCCACCAAGATGCTGGGCGACAGCGCTGGCGGTAGCCTATACGATGAGAATCCCGATGGCACCCTCAGTGCTGGCGGCTCGTTCTCCGGACAAGTGTCAGCCCGCTGGGCAGCCGGTCCTCTCGTAGGGAGCGCCGCTGGTGGGAGCGTCTCTGCCACCCTCACGAAACACGTATCATCGACAACGCGCACGCAAAGACTCGGGGAGCTGCGTCAGAGGAAGAGCAGAGGTAAAAATGCAACGCAGGCGGCCCCCCATTTGTCACCGACCTGGAGCTTTTAGTGAGGCACCGAGAACGGCATGTAAAACAAAACGAGAAAGTCATCTTGTGCGGACGGACAGAGAGGCAGGGGAGAGGGGCGAGGAGGCCTGTGCTGTTGTGCACACGCACGTACACGCGCCTCCAGGGTTGTTTTTCTTTTTTATTATTATTATTATGAAGGAAGGGGAGGTACTTTCCTTCCGTGGTGTATCTATCCATGACACTGGATGGCCACGTATCATGTACAATTGTCACCATCATCGCCAAGACGCATACACACTCACACACTGTAATACAAATATTATAAAAACATAAACGCAATAGAATGCGTAGAGAAGTGGAGAGAATGACATATTTTTTAAATAAAAAAGGCTCCTACGCTCTCCGAGGTCGACACTCATCATCAACGTAAGAGAGGGGGGGTTGCAGGCGTGCGTCATGTAGATGCGCATGATTATGTTGTTATTCTCTCTCTCTTGCTCCTCGCGATTGATAATGGACTCACATGGCACCTACGAATGGACAGCAGTAGTGATATATTCTGTTGTTGTGTATCTATCTTTCAACTGAATAAAAAGCACACAAACATTTCAGCCGCAGTGTCACCCTTATAGTAGCATTTCATATATATATACATACATTATGAACCGCTTGTTCGGAAAGAAGTCCAAGGAGCCTAAGGCAACGCTTGAGGATGCCAGCGGACGCATCTCGTCCCGCTCCGACACCGTTGATGCCAGGATCGCGAAGATCGATGGCGAACTGGTGAAGCTGAAGGAGCAAATTTCTCGTTCACGCGGCCCGACGCAACAGCGGTACAAACAGCGTGCTGTGCAGCTACTTCAACAGAAGCGCATGTATCAGGGTCAGCAGGATATGATGCTGCGGCAGCAATTCAATGTGGATCAGCTGCAATTCACAACGGAGACGATCAAGGACACCCAGGTGCAGGTAGCAGCAATAAAGGAGGCCAACAAGCAGATGAAGAAGGACTTTAAGAAACTGAACATTGACAAGATCGATGACCTGCAGGAGGAGCTCGCCGACCTGTATATGGATACACAGGAGATCCAAGACATCATGGGCCGTGCGTACGACGTCCCGGAGGACATCGACGAGGATGAGATGCTCAATGAGCTGGAGGCCCTGGACTTCGACGCGGAAAAGGAGCAGGACGCGGACTACCTTGCCGACGCCCTCTCAATGCCCGGCACGAAGCTCTCCGACCTTCCGTCCAACGACGAGAAGGTGGATGGCGGCAAGGTGGATAACAACGTCGACCCATTCAGCCTAGAGTCGCAGCTCGGCCTATAGGAGTAGCCGACACGGCTTCTTCATATATATATATAAAGGCACGCGGAGATGACACACTGAGGGAAAAAACTGAAGAAGGAGAACATAGGCAAAGACAGTATTTTTTTTTCTGTGTGTGTGTTGTGCTGATCTATAGTTACACCCAGCTTGTGCCATTCTACCATTACTCTCTCCGCTTTCCTCCCCTCCCTCCTCCTCTCCCCCTCGGTTACCTCTCGCTTTCCTTTATTTGCTCATATCTTCTAGTTGTGTGTTTGATGTCACTGTCATGGGGACCGGAGGAAGGGGGTAGGGGGGCCTAAAGTTGGCATTGCTGTTCACTGAAATGCGATGGAGTTTTTCATCATGTTGTTCTGGGTATCGGGTTTACTGTTGCGTCTTCTTTTTTCTGTAGTGCGACTTATGTGCTCTTATAAGTATGTTATGTGCGCAATGCACGTGTGGTTTTGCCCTTTGGTGTCATTATTGCTTGATAATGTTTTCTGGATACTGCGCCCTCGATCGACTGAACTGGGGGGGTGGAGGGGAGGGGGAAACTATATGGTAGAGCGCTCCTGTGCTTTCGTGGTGCATTCAGTGGAATTGCGCGTGTTCGTCTTGCTTCCCTTTTTGTTACCTTTATATACAAGCATATATGGTATGCATATACATATATATATATATATATATATATATGTATTCGAACGCATACAAATATTGATTTTGTGTGTATGTCTGTGTGCTCCCAGTACTGTGTAGTGTGTGCCGCTTGTTCTCGACACTTACTTGTTGGGTCCATGCTTTCACTGTGCACGTACACACGCATTTTTTTTTAAGAATCACTACCATGTCCATACTCATCTCTCTCTCGCTATTTTTTTTATAGACTATTTATAATCGATTGTCCGCAGTCTTCCAAAGACACACACACACACACATACATATATATATAATATGTATATTTGCAAAAAGGGCGACCACTCATAGCGGCAGAGACCAACAGAGGGGAACAGGGCAGCGCAAAGGGAAAAAGAGGGTTAATGCCAGCAAAGCGAAAAGGTCGAAAGCAGTCCATTGTGCAGGGCCGAAAGGGCAGCAAATGCACCTCTGCTGAGGTCGGCGTGCACAGTGAACACGAACCTGAGGCTGGCCAACCAGTAATGTCAGCGCTAGCGGCTGGGGAAGGGACCACGATCGAGAAAAGCGAGGAGGATCAAAATGGGCAGGCGCATGTTGATTGCAAGACTGTTCTCGCCACAGAAGCGGCAGTGCCGTCATCGGGTGATGTGGGCATCACGCCAGCCATGAAGCGGCGCCGGGTGGAGTTGCTGCCTCCACTCAGTGCGGAGTCACTGCGCCGCCTCTTCTCAGAAGTGTGTTCAGCACAGCAGACATCACAGCCCGAGTCCTCCGAGCCAGCGGGGGTTGGTACGGCGGCGGCGGCGGCGAGTGATGGCACGGGGGCGGCGCTCCCCTGCCATCACCCACGGAGGCGGGTGGGGGCCTCTGACCTCTCCGCGCTGGCCTGTCTATTCCCCGCAATGCACGGCGGTGTGCTCTTCACGACCAGTACCCAATTCCTGTCCCACTGCGACGAGGACGCACACACGTTCCTCTGTGAGCTCCTGCCACTGCACTCACTGCGAGAGGTGAAGGCCCCCAAGAGCGGACTGGCCACACGGCAGTCCGGCCATAATGGTGGCAACGAAAGTGAGAGGCACGCCCTCGTAGATGATCACAGGGCTGCCAAGAGCCCGGGCCCTACAGACAGCATCTTTATGTGCTACTTTGCCGATATCCACCGACGTGTTGGTCGCTTCCTGGAGAGGCACATGACGGGTGAGGGCACGCGGCGGTCATTGGCTCGCAAGTGGCTGTGCTTTGAGCTTTCTGAAGTCGTGGCACTGCGCCTCACCGCGGCGCGTCAACAAGAGCGACGAGGAGTTGGAGGAGGTGGAGGAGGATCACACGCTGATGACTCCGGAGCCATCCCCTCAGGGGAAACAGAAGAGAATGTGAAGGCTGCAACCGATGGCGCCGCTTCTGGTCCGGAGCTCGCCGCACAGAAAAGCTCGGTAGCGGCGGCGCCACCGAAGGAGAGCGCCACCGTCAGCACCGACGACGTGTGCTGGACGTCTTTGGTCTCGATGAGTCATCTTATCGCCCATGCGCTGCGTCAGTGGGCGGGCAAGTATGTAGCCAATTGTGCGGCGGCGTCCGCTGACAGCACCTATCGCACGGTGGTAGTGACGGCGGTGCTCGAGAACAGACGCGGGTCCGCGAGCCTCCTCAGTACACTGGCAGTTCAACTGGCAGAATGGTGCGTTCAGGACGAACTACTCGCGGAGCGGCGTTTGCGTGTATTGGAGGTGACACTGGAAAGTGAGAGATGGAGTCACCAAGAACAGCCAGAGGAGGCACCACATGTCAGCGAGGAGGATGCGCAGAGCGCTGTTGGTGGGTACCATGAGTCTCTGGATATGGTTTTCTCTCTGCTTCTCGCGGACCCTGTGAATGCTGGCAAGCTCTCTCTCTCTCCACCACCTCCAGTTCATACGCACGCACCCTGACTAGGCAGGGTCCGCTCCCCTGGCCCTCTCACTCATCATAAAACCATTCATCCTACAGATTTCCTTTCTTTTATGTGTGGTTATCTTAATTTATTTTCTCTCCGCTACTCTCTACAATAGCGCGCTGTCGGCGTGACACACGAGATGCCCCCGCTCCGAGGCGTGTGCGCGCCGGCACCCTCCATCTCTTCATACATGCACATCATACATCCGTTCATTCCACATCATGTAAACGTCGTGCTCGGGTCACTGTTGGTCTTTACGTTTTCCTTTATTGTTCTGTTACTGTTTATAAACGAAAACAATATCTCTCCTCCTCTTTGAGCTTTTATTTGCGAGGGCAGTGAATGGGTTGGCAGCTCTCTCGCTTTCTCGCCACTGCGCATTCATTTCACCATCCCACCCTTTTTGTGCTCCCCATCTCTCTCTCTCTGCGCGCGCGCTCTCTCTTTCTATCACATACTCCTGGGGATTTTATATGATCATATCCTATGATTTGTTTGTCCTGTGATATACACAACAGCACGTGAAGGGACACCGATACACAGCAGCGACTCCCGGAGAAAAAGATGGTCAAGCCCCACCTTCGTCACTACCAGGTCGTCGGCCGCGAGGCCCCCTGTGAGAAGAACCCCGAGCCCACCGTCTACAAGTTCGAGGTGTTCGCCCCGAACTTCGTGGTGGCCAAGAGTCGATTCTGGCGCATGATGCTCATCAAGAACAAGATCAAGGCGACCCACGGCGACATCCTCTCCTGCAAGTCCGTGAAGGACCCCAAGCTGGTGGCCCGCAACTACCTGGTCGACATCGCGTACTACAGCCAGCGCTGCGGTTACACGCACATGCTGAAGGAGTTCCGTGATGTGTCCAAGGCTGGTGCGGTCAGTCAGGCCTACCACGACCTCGCCTCCCGCCACCGCGCTCGCTACCACAACATTGAGCTGCTGAGCGTGAAGAGCATCCCTAACCACGAGGTGAAGCGCCTGAGCATCTCCCAGTACCACGA
>JAODGE020018491.1:0-10322 GCA_027574965.2 Ecitophya simulans
CAAAGGTTTATGAATTAGCGGCTTTCGCTCTCAAAGTGGACGCTTCTATTGCGAGCTAATGCGCGCGCATGCGACGCACCTTTAATTTTGATGTGTCGCCAGTGTTTTTTACAGCTCGGGCAAAGGTTTTAGCAAATATCATGTTGGCGCAGCGCCGCCAAAGGCGAAAGTATCGATTTTGCGCGTCTAAAGAACTCAAGTCCGATCGTTTTATTGTTGCAGTCCTGACGCCCGAGCTGCGACCATGCGTCATCCAAGTGACCGGCTACGAAGGCTTCCCCAAGAAGGCGGACATCAGCAACGAAACGCTCGGGTTCAATGCCAAATATGGACTTCCGATCGACTGTATATGGGCAATCAAAGTGAAAGATGGCTGGAGGGTATGTCCTTTATGCGCGTCTTGCACGTAGCGCACCCGACATTCCCGACGTCGTCCAGGACAGTGGCGAGGATGTGAGACAGCGAAACGCCCAGTGCATGCTCGCGTTTTCGTCGTTTTGGGCTCTCATAACAGCATGACAAGCGCTTCGGTCGCCACTCCGAGGCGACATTGTCCAAATTGCTTCGCTTTTTATTTGATTGAAGGACATTTTCCGCCGCGCATTTCGATTCGTGCGCGCCGTCGGCGATATAATTTATAATTTGTTTAACTCCGTAATCCGTGACGTCTTGCAGCGTGCGCGACGTGCGCAGTCACGCTGCATTCGAATCGAATCAAGTCCTAATGCGGCAATAATTCAACGTCCGAGACGCCGACGACGTCGCCAGCCGTCTGGGACGTAATCTGAGTCGGGCTAATGAATCGACATTGATTTATCGAAGTGAATGCGTTTATAATAGAGTAATTAAATTCCTCCTTGTGCTATAATTGCGCAATTAATAGTTTGGGAGCGAAGAGGCCGGAGCGAAATTGAAGCAGGCGGCTCCAGCCAGCCGCACCGGTTGCACGCCGATGGAGGCGGCGTCGCGACGCCGACGCCGACGCCGACGAACAATCTTCCTGCGCGCTTTTCTAGCGCGGAAACGACAGTCGCACGTCTCAAACATGTGTGCGCCGAAAGTGCCAAACTATAATAGTGCGGTATTTCCATGATTAGCACTCAACCAAATATTAATTATATTAATGAGAGTTGTAACTCTGCGAGAATATTACATTAACGCTTTAATAATATTTGGTAATGAAAAAGTTACACTGACCTAAGGTAAAAAATGTCTATTCAGACTTTTTTGCTTTAGAAATATTTAAGTTTATTTCATTTTGAAGAGAATTTCAGAAATTTATAATTAGTACAGCATTTCAAGGTAATAAAAAAATAAGAGTCGGGAACGTAGTGAATAACGGCGAAATCATAATTCTTGACTTTAACACCTTTAGATGCTGCAGCGGCATTTCACCGTCTTTCAGAAACACTTTAATGATGCAAACCGGTGACGCTACGCAAATAACATAAATATCGTTGTCTTTATGTAATTACTTATTCGCAAAATAATTCATTCATATTTCGTTTTCTTGCACTGAACACTTTAATAAATGCAGATCACGCTGCCTTGACTGCATGCCGAAATTAACCCCAGAACGGGTGAAATTGCAAATAACGATCCGCTTAATAATGCAAACGATGCGCGCGTGCATTCAAACAGCGCTTTTATAATAAATTCATTTCGAAATTTATTTAAATTCCAGAACATTTGTTTTCCGTGCACGTATAACATTACTATTACACATTTTTAGAAAAAAATTAATTATCCACACTTATACTGGCTGATATAACAATGGTGACCAATTATCATATTATTTCGACGAAATTACTTTCAATTAACGCGCATAATATGGCTTAGCCGTCGTTTCATTAAAAAGGCCATCATACTCTGTATTGAATGCATTATGTATTAAATGGTGGGCAATTCTCATATAATTTCGTCGAAATTGCGTTTGATTAAATACCTGCATTAGCCATCATTTAAAACCAATGGTTCGGGTTTGTCCCAATGGCCTTTGTTGTTACAATTTAAAGTGGCCGTCGTACATGAAATCATTAATCGCCCGTTTATTTTATGTTTTGCGATTGCAAACGCAGATGCAGGCCACCATATTGATTTTGGCTAATCAAATGTGCACGTCGAATGGTTTGTTTACAATCACTAACGTTTCGTACCGAGATAAATTAAAAGTACTAAATAAATACCATAATTCAAATAGAGCATTTCGTGTTTCGTTGCTGTCACATTACCTATTGGAATGACAGCGGAAACCGGTGACTTGATATCTTTAGAAAAATTTTTCTACTTTGGCGGTGTTGGCCTGTTTCTTGAAATTACGAGTACTGCAAGTTGTTATGTCTTGGCGCGAATTTCATTTAAGTTAATACCGCTGCGGTTACTTGAGAAATCCGAATGTGAACGTGCCGCCGAAGTTTTTGAATTATAAACGCAAAAATGATGCAATCTATTAAAAGCCACCAGGCACTAACGTCCGCATTTGGTGGAAAACTAAGAAACGCTTCGCACATCCGCGCGCACTCGGTCTCTTCACCATACACATCTGGATGTGAAATATTTACAGCTTACCGCCACGATAAAGCTTCGAGAGCTCGGCTTCCTGCTTCAACATTTTCAGATACATGGCGTTTGCGAAATGTCTTCCCGACTCGACGAAACGCTTTCCATCGATAACAAAAGAGGGAGATGTTTTTTAAAGAAAACATGCTGATTTAAAAATTAGACCGGATAACAGATGAAAATGATTATTACTTATGTGCATGATTATGGACCTGGGAGTTTTCAGTAACCGATGATGCAGAAGGCCACGACGCGTACATGAGATCCTTTGCTGCAGCATCATTTTGTGCGAATAAAACTAAATTGCCGCCGGCCGCCGGCGATGGTCTGTCGCGGTTGGCGGCGGTTCGCGAACACTGTGTAGATGTGGCTTACACTTCGGCTGGTCGTGTTGCGGCCCATATCTAACGCCCTTCCGACGCCGACGCCGCCGGCGAATCTATTTGCGCTCCTGATAAATCTCGTCTCGAACAAAGAATCATTTCAACATTATACCACTTTATATGGGTTTTTCTCGTATTTAAATAGAGCTTATGCGGAAGAAAACAAGCGAAGTCTTTGTGGAATACTACGAGGCCAGTCGTTGCCCTTTTTGTGTCTCGCGCCTTCTATTCGCCATTATTATCGCAGATGGAAACTTTTTGTCGCCGAAACGCGCGCGCATGTGCTCATTGTTGCGAAGGAAAACGGAAAGTGGAAAAGTGGAGTGAAAGTGCGTCGTTACTCGGCTCCCGGTGAATTTCCCATTTCCTTGTGTGCTAAAAAAAACGCAAATTTGTTTTGCGTTCGTTCGCGGTGCAAGTCGCGGCGAACGCGAGCGCGCGCAGTAAATTTACTTATCGCCTGGTTTGTTTCTCGTTCGCAGATACAATTGTCTTTCAAGACCTTCGTGCTGGCAAAGCCCAACGATTGCGAGAGCAATTTCGTGGACGTCTTCTCGGATCGCACCGACATACCGTCTCGCGACAAGAACTTCTGCGGCTCCATCGCCGACACGGTGACGTCGAAGAACGATATTATGTTTATAAGATTCTTCGCCGAGCCGCGAGCGAGCAAGTCGACATTCGAAGCCATCTTCACCGCCTATCGAGACGAAAAGTCAAGTGAGTTCGTCCCTCGTCGCGCGCGCGTTTGTGTCGATCCATTCCCGTCGCTGGCACACATTCGAACCCCAGCGTCGTTTACCCTCGGCACGGTCGAGTCAGTTAGACTGCGTCGAAGGATTCGCGTACATGTGCGTCGTCTTACATTGCGCGAAACATATTGGATTTTCACTGACATAAAACACACGCGCGCATTCCATTTTGATTGCCGTTGCAGGAGAGCGCTGGAACGCAGATGGGGTGGTCGATGCTGCGAGCCGATAAGAGATAAGAACGACGCCGGCGCGAGCGAGAATTTTGCGAGCCAATCCAATCAAATAAAACCCAACCGTCTGCGAGAAATTTAAATTGCATACCATAAAAATTCCGCGTCTTCCGCGGGCTTCCTTAATTTCGAACTACTCATTGAGCGTTTTATCGCGCGTTTAATAACGATCCTTGATGACTACGATCGTTAGGGCATAACTTCGAAATTGGTTTTATTGCTGGCCGAAATGTCGACGCTGTTTGTACTTCTCGAAGATAGATCTCAATCGCGCCGATCACGTGCGCCCGCCGCCTCCGCAGTCCCAAGAGTTAAGCGCCATAAAAGCGGATGTTCTTAGTTGCGCCGGATGCCAATTCCGTCTTAGCCTTGCCGCACGACTTGTTACCTATCCCAGATGAGGCAATTTTTGAGCAAAATCGGCGTGGGCCAGGAACAAACCGTGCGAGTAACATAAATACGCCGAAAGATTCACGGCGAAAATGAAAGAGTTTTCTCCTAGAAACACTTTGGCACACAGTTAACGTCTTCTACATAAATATTAAAGAATTGTCCGTTTATTGCCTAAAAATATATGGCAGCTCTTACGAGATGAAAGTTAAACATGTCATATGCTGAAAGTAACGGCGTTTCGATGATTTGCCTTTGCTATTCCGCTGCTTCCGCCGTGCGTAAAGCATTTTCCTTCGGCCGGCGTTATTTAATTTATTTGATGCATGCAAAATTTGATGCGCCCAACGTTTAGTTGCCATACGTTGCTGGCAATAATACTCATGCGTCGCCGCACGATTCAGATTCCGAATGCGCCGCCGACGAATTCAATTGCGAAGATGCCACCTGCATTTCGATCGACCTCAAGTGTAATGGCCGCTTCAATTGTAGATTTCGCTGGGACGAAGACGACTGTGATGTAAGTACTTGCGCTCTCCGGCAGACGCCACCTTCAACCACCAGCATTTCCACATTTCCTTACGTTTTCCGCACGTCGTAACCGAAAGCACGAAACACGCCGCGACGCGCGTACAGAACTTCCGCGGTCGTCGCCGATTTTCATCCATGCGAACGCGTCGAGAGCGCGAAACTTTCGCGCGAATGTGAAATAGTAATTGCGTCGGATAAATGCGCGGCGGCGCCGCCGGCGGCCTCGATGGTGGCGCGCGCGACGCAATTTGGCGCGGTCGTAAAAATATTCGAAACATTAGCGCGCTAGTTGGAAGCGGCAAAACGGTCGGAACGTTGCTCTGCGCCTAGACGAAAATTTATCGCAATTTGCCGCCCGCCGCCATAAAAGACTTTGTAATGCCGCCGACGTCGCGTCGCAAATCGAAATATAATATTCATTTGAATCGGATTGTCTAAGTTGGAATTATTCTTCGGCAGACGCTCATTATGCGAGCATATTGCGCAGATTAAAACACGCCGTCGGCGGCGGCGTATAATAATGTAGCAGGCGGCGAATATCGTATAATGCGAAAGGTTTCATTACTTTAAGGTCGGTGCTCGCGACAAAATTTCTTAGCACGCGGTGTGCCATTGTAACATGTCGCGATCATTCCACAGCTCATAATGCGACGCGTATTATTATTAAATATTCACTAGTTGAGAAAGTCGCAGGTACTTCGGATTCCTTAAGTAGGCATTCATAATGGCTGCACGCGATCGGCGGGATCATCAACGAAAGTTTCTGCAACCTAACGCCCCATTCCGGCGTATTGTTTTATCTTGTCAAAAGTTAAACAGTAATTCCACATAAATCCCAATTTCATCATTTTGGTTTTCTATTAATCTGACTGTTTAATTCCAACCCGGTTTTCAGTTCAGAATTATTCTTTAAAGCCATTCCGACACTGTTGAAAATAAACGAACATAGCGCAAGAAATTTAAAATACGTAAATCCTAATTTAACTCCTATAGCCAATACTTGCTACCTATCGTATTGATAAAAACCCTTTATATGTTAAGTTTGTGTTGTTAATTTGTGTCAAATTGATTTTAGGCCGGATTGATGGTAAGAACAATCTAAAGAAAAGGCCGATATGTAATAAAGGTCACATGAGTGCGTTTCATTTTGGTAGAAATTAATCTAACAAAACAATGCAACAGAATAAGTTGTATCAGTAGCGTATTTGATTAACTAATTCAATGAAATGTTGTAGAGTAGAGAATCCCTAATGCGCAACAACCACGCAGTACAGGTTTTATCATTTTATTAAAATTCCCACGCAATTGCCAAGTCTGCGAGTTTGAATTTGCGGGCCGTGAAAATTGCTAATTTCATCGAGAACTATGGTCGCCGCATTTTCAAGCTGGTCGCTGTGTACACTGCCTGTTTCAGTTAAAAATTTCCAATAATTTTACGTTTTGTTTTAATCGGTAATAAAAAAGTTAATTACTGGCGTAGATTTTTTGGTGTTTAATAAAAATTCCTTCGAAAATTATGCCCAAAATCAATTTTTTCTAACGTTTCGCATTTCAAACGGTGCACGGCGTAAACGAATGCCCAAAACAACGAAATACTCGGCCCCCGAGCCGATGTAAGCGCTAACTGCGTCATAACATCGCGGCGTTTCATGTTGCATAGTTCGCGGCGGCCATTTGCGTTTATTTTTTACAGCCGCAGACCATTTCATTTTTGTCGTCCGCTCGAATACCAGCCTGGCGATGCGGCGGCGCGGGGCGGCGACGGAGCGTGTTGTGAACTTTTGTGTGCCGCCAGTTTGTGCCCGGCCGCCGCCGCCGCGAACCGATTGGAGTCGTTTTATTTTTACGACGAGAGACGTTTTACATGTTCGCCGCTCTCTCGGCCGACGACAAAACGCCCGGCAGTAAAGCGTAACAAGTGCGCGCATCAAAGGTAACACGCGAACTAATTTTCCTCGTCGACGAGACGTTCATCATAAGCCCCTCGATATGCGACCTATTCGTTGAAGTTTTTAAGCGCCAACGAAAGCAATGCGAAAAATAAACGCGCCGCCGCGAAACGTCTCTCGTCGGAAAATAACGACGAGCAGTTTTCATTATTTTGCAGTAACACTACTCAAACGCTACCATAGTTGCGGCGGCAACCGAATACTAATTTGTTTTCCTTCCCGCCTTGCATTTTCAGAGCAACAACAAGAAGGCATTTAGCGAAAATCACATCATCATCATCATGGTGATATTCTCGCTCATTTTATCCGGAATGTGCTTCACATTTCTATTCAACTGTGTTAAAAAACTCATCAGGGACCACCGAACAATACAGGTAATGTAATTAAATGGATGGGCAGGTCGCCATAGATCACAAACGTACGCGAAACTAATTTTCTGCCAGGATGCAAAAAAATGCCGTGCATCGTGCCACGGCTGGCAATAAAATTTCGGAGTGTAATGTTTGGTGATTTATTGACAATTTGTCATTTTTATAACAATTTCAATTTGCAAAACTACACGTGTGTCATGTTACGATATTTCACGAATGGAAATTTGCCAGAAATGCAGAAGTGTATAAAATAGAAATGTTTTTACCTCATAATCACTCTATGATAAAATTTAACGAAGAATATAAATTGCACGTACAACATAATGATTGATTTTATTTTTGAATGTGGTTAATTAGGAAACTATATAAGTTAATTTAAATAAATTAGTATGTACAATACAAACCCTTCGGGTTTTCGAACAAGCCTAATGATTAACGCACTGCTAAAGCAGTTTGCGAATTTCTTGAAGTTGGCAGCCTTGCTTTATTCGCAATTTAGCGCTGCGTGCCAGTTTAGTTTGTTTTGGAGGAAACTTATAAAGTTGCCGGCATGATGAAGCGATTAACTCCGGCGGGGATTCGTGTTTGTTGCAGAATTACATACGGGAGAGTCGGGAGCAGCAGCTGAACGACTTGGGCAAGCAGGAGCAGTTCGAAAAGTCGTCGAAGGGGAAAGTCGGCCGGTCGCGTTCGAACAGCACGCACTCGACGGAATCGCACAGATTCGGCGCGAACGCGCTGACGAACGCGACGCCGTGCTACGTACCTGGCGGCGAGCTGCTGCCGATACTGATTCGAAACGATCATTCGGCGAACGGCGACGCGCACGGCAACCGCCGCGCCTCGTTCGACGACGACGCCGCGCGCCAGCCGGAGATGTGCGACAGCGCCTGCCAGACGAGGGAGAGCCTCTTCACCGGCAACGCGCACGGTTCGGACCCGAGCACGCCGAACCACGGCGTCGTATCGACGCACTCCAGGCCCAGCCCGCCGGCGCCGTTCAGCACCTTCGGCTACAGGAAGGAGCCGAAGTTTCGCGCCGAGGCGAAGATCGAAATGGAGAAGGTGGACGCGACCGGCGACGACATGCGTCGGCCGTACAGCGTGCAGACGACCAAGTCGGCGCCCGACGTGATCGTCACGCACTGACACTTGCCGAACGCCGAGTGGGAGCCGTACAAGCGACGGCATCCTCGGCAGTTCCTCCGGACCCTCTCGAAGACGCTCGACGACCGCGCGACGACCGTCGAATTCGAACGCGCCATCGACACGCAGACGTACGACACGGATTTTCGCACGTGATATACAAAAGACGGGATGTTTACGAACTCGTACCGGGATTTGTTACGAAACAACGCACACGCGGTGAAGCCTGCGATCATCCGGCACGTTGCCGCATCTATCCGCACGATATCATAGCATCAAATGCCGTTTCATTTCTGTATCGCTGATCAATACGTACCAACTATCATTTTGTAAATACGACATTTCAACGAAACAATCAATATCCAACACTCTTTAGTTCAAATAACGTAAATTACTTAGATGAATCATCTCATTTGGGTACAACTTTCTCGTCTCGTTTGACATTCTATCGGCGTTTCTATACGTATTGTCTCAACTCTTGACAATACACTTGCATTTTATACGAACAAATTGTAAAAATCAAAACTCACCGACCCTAAAAACAAAAGAAATTCATTTCATAGTTAATAGGTCGTTTTGTGCTAAGAGATATCACGGTGAAACGTTACAATATCGCATCGTAGTGACACATTGATAACACGAAAACATTTAAACGTTGAACAAATCGAAGTATTTTTCTATAAGTTTTGAATCGTTAGGTTGTTGTAATAGAACCACCCCCCAGTTCTGAGTTTGCCGAAGACGTGATTTGATCGTTCTTGTTATAGCTTCCAATCGTCCAGCGCCAATCACAAATTAATTGGTTATTCAAAGCGCAGCTTTGTCCGGTCGCCCGATCCTCGAAATCAGAACCAAACTTATCGGAGGCGGGGCGCAATCGACGGAAGTGCGTGGAAAGACACCCATTATTCATTGAATTATTGAACGCGCAAAATAAATATTTTCTTCCTGGAAATCTACTGTGTGATATTATTCGACATTATCATTTATTACCATTTTATAAATATGCAACGGAACGGTTTATTGGCTTTAAAATGTGAATTCTGTTATTCGGACGTTGTGTTGATCACAGCTGCATTAAACATTTAGATAAAATTATTAAAAATTATGTAATAAAAATTTTAACACGTAAGTAAACATTTGATCCCTGGATATGAAACTCTGTATATATGTAATTTAAATTAATTGTATAAAAATGAAATACATACGTTTAAAATTATAATTTGTTTACTTTAATGATTCTGTTTATTGTAAATGTCTTTAATAGAATCTAAATGTTTTAGCTCATCTATTTAATTGACTTAAAACATGCGGGTAAGTTTAAGTTTTGATTAGTTTAATTGTGTAAGCAGAATTAGATACACAAAAATATATCACAAAAGTTGTTAATAAGTCCATATTGATTTTGAGTTGACTTACAATGGGAAAGCACATCCACATCCACATCCAGTGCAGGTTAGGATGCAATTTTTTCTAGTAATATTAAAGGAAAAAATAAAAGGGTCGTGCTTTTTTTTATTGTTGAATGATGTTCCAACAAAAATGTTTGATTTGGTTTTTGCCTCGGAGAATAAAGTTTTTTAGGCAATTATAGGCCATTCAATAATAAAAAAACACGACCTAACTTTTTTCCCCTAGTATTACCAGAAAAAATGTTGTCCAAATCCGGCCGGCACTGAATGTGCTTTTCCCTTGTTAGTATTTTATACCGCTTAAGTTGCTCGCACAAAGATATTAAGGTCGCGTCAAACAAATGTTCGCGTGCGTTAAGTAAACCGTTGAGTTTGCCGACTTTGCGATCAAAACTCGTCTTAAATTTGTGCGCCTGCCAAAAATGTCATTGTGGTTTTCGTCGTCGTCACGTTTGATGTTGCACAGTAAATTTTTTTTATCTAGCACCAGTGTTGACGGTTCTATTCATCCCGATTATGTTAAAAAATATAATTCAAAGCATTATTTTATTCTGCTCCTGTTTTCACTGATTTAAAAATTAACATTTTGGGATAAA
>JAODGE020018505.1:0-12273 GCA_027574965.2 Ecitophya simulans
AGACGTGACACTACAGTCCAGTCCGGGCGATCACTGTATGTGTATGTGTGTGGGTGAGGGTGTCTTTGCGGACGCTCATATACGTTACCAAGTACACGGAATAACAAGAGAGAAAAAAGGGCTTAAATAGTGATAATGATAAAAGCGGAGTATTCGTATTGTGCCCTTCAATGGGCCATCACAACGAATGTAATTTGTTTTTACTACTGCTTCTTGGCAGTGTGCATACATATATGCATACGTTAGCATGCACGGCAGGATGGGAACTGCTCTATCCCATCTCTTGATTCCCATATCTCCCCAGGCCAACTTCTCCTCGTCCGCTTGGTGCTGAGGATATTGCTCTCCTTCAGTACAGAGGGGATTGAAAGGTACAATAAGATGAACTCATTGCCGCGGCAGCATAGGACTCTGAGAGAGGAAGTGGTGATGTGCGGGTGAGACGGGGATTCACCCAACATGAGCGGACACAAATACATACACGAGGCAATGTACGCGCACGAAGAATGATAACTGTGTATCTCTCGTGTGTGTGAGTTGCGGACGGTGATTTAGAATTGCGAAGGGTGACGCGTGCAGAAGGAGTAGAAAAAAAATAGTATAACAATCAGCAGGGTCATCACTTGAAATAGAAAGGCACAGCAACACATACGAAGAATATAATACCTTATGCATACAGATGCATCTCCACCGCTTAAATCCCACACAGTCACCCCCCCACCGTCGTGAATATATCTGTCCATGCACATTAACTCTCCCCCTGAAGATAATGCAGGTTCTTTTCGTGTGTGAGTGGGGGTGGGGTGGGGGGAGAATATATATAAAATGAACAACCGTTTTAAGCACCCCCATGTTCCCCCCGCTCACAGCTGCGTTCTTGTGCCATCCCTCGTCGCGATGTATTCTCCTTCAATTAAAAAAAAAACAATTACAGCATTCTGCGCAAGAGGACACAACTACAACAACGCAATGCAGTCGGTTCTGTCACCTCATCATATATCTGTTGTTCACGTGAATTATTGTTACACATCTCATATATATATGTATATATGTATATATATATATATCGTTCATATGAATGCAGCAGTTTTTAAAAAATAAAAAAAGACACCCCCGCCCACTCACGTTACCCTCGCGCGACTTGATGAGCGCACATGCTGACGCGCAGCGCGCCCTTCAGTGCGCGTGGCACCTGGCTCCTCTATTTCCCCGGATGCCTCCCTGAAGGCATCTCCAAGACCTAACCAGACGTAGCGCAGTGCGATGATGAAGCGCCCCTGCCGCCAGGCCTCGTCCCGCACCGTCTCCTCCCCGTTTTCGTCCTCCTCCTCCTCGCTCCCCGCCTCTGTGAAGTCACCGTTTCCGATGGAGTAGTCCGAGGAGGTGGTGCTGCTGGTGCCATCGTTGCTCGCGTCGCTGCTTCCATCTACTTCACCGCTTCCAAGCATCGAGCTGCGTATCGCTTTGCTGACCTCCTGCGCGATGGGGATAAATATCATAAAGAGGATGCCGCCAACGACAGAGGAGGTCTCCCAGTTCCACGCGGTGTGGCTCGTGGCGTGGATGAACAACTTCAGCAGGAACCCAGATGCGAAGGCCTGCGCCAGCAGGACCAGGCCCACCGCCATAACCAGGGCTATGTTGTACCGTGTGACAAATGGGGGCGCGTCGTGCATCCGCACCACGTAGGCCTGCACATCGGCCCGACTATGGAACCAGCTATACACCACCAAGTGCGCAAAGAGCATCACCACCACCACCATGCAGTACACATAGGCTCCAAGAAAGAGCCCGTCCAGGCGATGGATGGACGTGTACGCCACCCGGTGATATGGCGCGCTGCAGGAGAGCTCGCCAACCACTCTAAAGGACACTAAGGTGATCATGTGGAGACAGGTGGCGCAGGTCGCGAGGAGGAGGAGCAGCCGGAACAGATCATAGCTGCAGTGCCAGAGCAGTGTGCGAGGCTGTATGGACACTGTGAAGGGCCGTGCGCAAATCTCGCAGACAGAAAGGCGAGTGAGGTTGCGCTTCACACGCTCCATGCGCCAGTGATCGAGGCAACTGCGGTGCACCCACCGCACGGAGCCGGTGCAGGAGCACGGCGCCACCAGCGGCCCGCATTCCTCCCCGTCGCGACAGATGCGGCACCATCGCTCCTCGCCATTGGCGTCGTCGGCGCTGTCGTTGTCGCCGTGGGAGACGGACTTCGTCCTACAGGGCGCGCGGCCGCGCTCATCGGCGCAAGACACACACCCCAGCCTCGCCTCTGCCTCTGCCTCTTCCCGTGTGCTAACACTCCTTGTCGTTGGAGAAGACTCGGTGGGCTCACCGGGCTGGTGGTGTGTGGGGCCGCCCTCAGAACCCTCTGGTACATGGGTGGCCTGCTCCGCGGCCTCCGACTCCCCGCACTCTCTCTCCGCACGCTCACTGAGGCAGCGGAGTCCCCAACGTCTAGAGAGAATCTCATACAGCGCTCGCGCGCGACCCTGGAGGTCGGTGACCGTATAGAGAATGGTGCGCACCTGCTCGCTGTGCTTGACGAAACCCCGCTTCGCCGCTGTGTGGCGCACATTGTCGATGGAGCGTCCTCGCCTGCGGACCTTCTCTGGTCCTGCACTGCGCTGACCCCCTCGGCGCAGACTTTCCGTACAACAGGAGAGTGGGTCTGGCCGTAGAGACTCATATACATACTTGCAGACACTTATAAGACCGTCGGCGATGGTGTCCCGGAGATAATACGGCGGGGCCCATATCCAGGCCCCAAGCATCACATCAATGCGGATGCGCTCCATCACATCCACGCGTCGGAGAAAGAAGGGCAGCGGCACGACCACCACTAGCAGCGGCAGAAGCAATGAGTAGATCAGCTGATCACGCCGCAGCTCCCGCACTGGTGTTTGGGACACAAACACCTCCATCGCGCAGGTGTGGGAGTTGTTCGGAAGGTCTGTTGGCGTGTACATGCTGCTGCTTGTGAACTTGGCAGCGCGTGACTGGATGACGATATAGTACGGCCTCGAGGCCTCCACCTCATCCACTCGCATGGACAGACTGGGCAGGAACTCACAGAAGGCGCTCGTCTCCAGCATCAGCACGAATGAGTACCAAAAAGCTGACACGGCGCTGCGCCGCGCAGAGGTGACGCGGGCCGCCTTCACAGCCCCCGAGGGTCGCAGTGATCCCTCCACGTTGGCTGACCTGTCGGTGCGGAGCTGGACGGTCAGGTGGATACCCTCGCAGTTGTCCTCCGGGACGGTGGGGGCGTAGCGGTGGTCCTTCAGCTGCATCATGGTGTTGACGGTGTGGCCTTGCAGAGCGTCAAAGCGGATGATGGCGTGTCCCTCACCTTGGATGGTCAGTTTCACCCGCACATATTCCTTCTTGGACGTGATCAGCACGGTCTCGGAGATGGTGTTCCCCGCATGGCTGCCGCCACGATCGTCGGCCATCTCCTCTACGCTATCGTGAATCCTCGTTGGTCCCAGCGAGAAGCGCCGCCTCCCATCCACATAGGAGGGGTGAAGCAGTTCCACAGACTTCCCCGTGATGTAGTGCCGGTATGGGGAAATGATAGAGGGGGAAGCGACACTGTCGAGGTCGAGCCAATTGACAGTACTGTCGCCGCTCTGATTCCTTGTTGCCTCAGAGATGGTTGTAAAGGCGTACACACACTGCAGTGAGGGGGTGCGCGGCGTGGCGCGTGGCCGCGCGGTGCCGTCTGCGTTGAAAGGGGAATTGGCGCCCAAGTTTCCGGGCATCAGGACTGAGCCCAGTGTGGCAGTGACCAGCGGCTCGTCGAAGAAGCCATGGATGAGGTGGCTCTGCTCCTCCAACGTACTCCAGTGGGCCTCCGTGAGGACGGAGGTCCACTGGTACCATATCGACAAGGGAGGTACCTCTGCTAAAGTGTCCGCGTTGACATTCTTCGGTAGTGGAGTTGATGATGATGATGGGGGTGATAGTGAATAGCGTGCGGGCCCTCTAGCCAGGCACGCCATAGCGCTATCGGTTATGAGCGCGAGAAGCACACACGCCATTAGATAATAGAGGCATTTGTGCATATTTCCAGCAGACACTTCCCTACTACAACTACGACTACGTTTGCTACCCCAATTGCTTACCAAAGCATCCACAGATACATGTACGCACGCACACTCACACACACACGAATACACCTCAGAAAGGTGATCGCACTGCTGGTAATAAGGGAGATGAAAGGAGAATATATATATATATATATATATATATGAGAGCACGTAAAGGTCTGTGTCTGCGTGTGTATGGGAATAAGAGATACTAAACACACACTCCCCCCGACTCACACGCTATCTTAACACTCTTTTTTTTGTGAGAGTGAGGCACTTTGGGCCGCAATCCGCTACGCCACTTTGCGTGCGTTCGTACTTTCCCCTTTTGAAGGGAGCGAGAGTGAATATATATATATATATATATATATACTCGATTTATATAAAGCTACACTAAACTAACTGGACAGACACACCACCAACAACACGCACACACGTACGCAATAAAAGCTCAGGCGCCAATTAGACAGCCCCCCTCCCTCTTCCGTCCCACTGGTCAATTACTGTGGAGGAGATGGAGGTGCTTGCGTGGGTCTGTGTGTGTTCGGGTGTGTATGTGAGTGCCTGCCTGCCTTCCTGCGTGTGAGTAATACAAGTTCTGACCTATACAGATTGGATATGAGAGGCCTCTTTCTCTCTCTGTGTGTGACACAAGTGAGGACAAGGGGGAGAGAGAAGTGGGCCAGCACCTATGAAGTGGTGCGCTATAGTAAGCGCGAGAAATCCTATGTGGGAAAGAGTAGTGTACCAGTCTTTTTTTTAGTCAACACGCGTGAGAGTACATACAGAAAAAAAGAGAAAACGTGTAGGAACACAGCAGCAGTACTGCTAACCACAGTGGAAGCAGATGGGCGATGTGATATCTATCATGTGGATGTGGTGACCCTTGGATTTACCACACAAACAATCAGCAGATCATGCAGCACCCTGGCTGTTCTGTTCTTTTTTCTCTCAGGATATTGAATACGGTGACAAACTGTTGGTCAGTCGCGTTAGTACGCTCTCACGTAGCGCGTATTATGTATCTGCACTAGAACCCACACTCCTCTCCCTCTAAGTGATCATAAATAGTAGTAATAGTAAAAATAGAAAAAGAAAACACACACATCACCGTGCATACACAAGCAGCCCAGACACACCACACGTCATGATTGAATCATCGCTACTCCGTAGGATGTGTATCTTCATTTACATAGGAAAGTACATACGAATAATAATCATCATAATGAACACCTACCCACACATATATATGCACGCTGGCTCTGCCTAGTATCCGCGTACTGCTGTGTGTGTGTGTGTGTGTGTGTGTGTGTGTGCCAATATCAGAATTATGCACGAATTGTTATACTGTCGACTATAGGGTTTTTTGCACTAATCTCAGAAGAAGAGGAGAAAAAGGAAAGAGAAATAGCAGCTAAGCTCAGTACGTTCTTTATCCACCTTCACTACGTACCCTTTTCGCAATTACATAAACACTGACTCTCTCTCCCTCTCTTGATACGCGAAATACAGCGTCTGAACGTTGCCTAAGGTACGATTGCTATAAACACTGTGAATACATTAATAATATGCACTAAGTGGGTCAGTACTCTCCCTCCCTTTCCATCCTCTGCCTTAGAAATGGATTCTTGCACTTTGCCTGCTGAATCATGCACCGGAGTACATATATTTATAGCAACCACTGCAGGGAGGAGAGAGAGAGATCATCAAAAAAGCAAAAGACCCTCAAGAAGAAGGGAGGGATGGCGTACTGCCATGATGACAGATCGATGAGGCAGTTTTCATGCACACTTGGTTACCTGTTCCCCTTGTTTTCACTCACTCACCATACGCTCCCCCCTCGCCATTCCATGTGTGTGTATTTATGCATGAATGCACGTGAACGCGTGCGCATCATGGCACCAGTGCCACCTACGACGCGGGGGCGACTCGGTGCGGGGGGCAGTACTCCATCGCCCGGATCACACGCATCTCTGGTGGCAGCTGCGCGGCGTCCTCCGCATCCTGCGAGTTCGGAATAGGGTCATTGGCGCGTGGATTGTTTCGGATGCCACCGTTCCCTGAGCCTGCGGCACCCTCAATCACAACGTCCACTACGGGGCTGTTAGTACCGCGGCAGCGCGCCAGAGCGGCGCCCACCCACTGTGCCACGGGGAGGAGGACTGGGAGCATGGCTCCACAGCCAAGACACCCAAGTATGGGTGCGATCTCCCAGTTCCACGCTACATTGCTTGTGCTGTAAAGAAACATCTTGATCAGATAGCCCATGGCGATCACCTGCGCGATGAGCACCACATACACCCCGATCAGGCGGAATATGTTGCGTCTCGTCCAGTAGGGCGGCATCGTGCGCGTGTCACGCATTTGCTCCGCCACCACGGGGTCACGATAGAACCAGCTGTAGACGATGGTGTGCGCCACCATGAGGATCACGATACAGACGCAGTACACTAACAGGGAGATGGTAATGCCCTCGAAGGTGTATGTGGCCGGGTAGGCGACCTCGTGCTGAAGCGCCAGGCAGGAGAGCTCTCCTACTCCGCCGTAGGTCCCGGCCACGATCAAGATAAGACACAGCACACTCGTGAAGATGATGAGGGTGCTGTTGATGATATGCTTGGATCCCTCGCACAGGATGGTGCGGCGGCTGATGCTCACGTTGAAGGGCTGCTTGCAGATTTCGCAGTTGTTGACGTTTTTGAGGTTGCGCTTTGTGCTCTCCATGCGCCAGTGATCGAGGCAACTGCGGTGTACCCACCGTACGGAGCCGGTGCAGGAGCACGGCGCCAACAGCCGCTCCAACTCCTCCCCGTCGCGGCAGATGCGGCAGCACTTCTCCTCTTCACCTTCCGTCTTGGAGGTGGTTGTGAAGAGGACGTCGTGCGCCTTTTTACCACCCTTGCTCCCATTGCCGCGCTGTTCTCCGTTGAGTGCTGCGTCGTTGGTGCCGCCACTCTGGTCCAATACACCTGTGACTGGATGGGTTGTGTCATCTGCGACTTGAACAGCGACGGAGCTGCCATCCTCCTCCATCGTGCCCTCCTTCTCCTCACGTGGGGCGGTGTGGTGGGTAGCGCTGGTCCATTGAGTCTCCACCGGAGAGCCAGCCGCTTCCGCCTCCTCCATGGCCCGGTTCATCTCGCGTGAGAGCTGCCGCTGGCGCTCCTCCAGCTGTCGCTGCCGCTCCCGGTCCTGCTTCTCTAAGCGATAGGTCACCACCCTCGCGTAGACCCCAGTCACGACGTCTACGATGAGCTTGCGGAGAAGATACGGTGGCACCCAGAACCAATCCGCGATGCTCACGTCCACGATGACGTCCGTGACCACATCTGCGTGGCGCAGAAGGAAGGGGAGCGGCACTAGAAACACGAGCAGTGGCAGCACCACAGAGAAGACCATCTGCATGGTGAAGAGGCGTTTGGCGGGCTCCTGGCTGAGATACATATCCAGGGAGCACTTCATATCGGCCCCCCAGTGCGAGTTTGAGAACGTGTAGCGGTACTCTGGCAGAACCGATGTGCTCAGTATCACATAGTAGTACTCCGTGCGTGGGGCCTTGGAGAGTCGCAAGGAGACGGTCTGGTACATCTTACAGAGCGGGCTGGTGTCCAAGAGAAAAACAAAGAGACCCCAGGAGATCTGCGCCTCTCGTACAGGGCTCGTACCACTGTCGTTGTCCCTATAGCCACCAGACGTCTTGGAGTAATTCATGGGGGCAAAGGGTGTGGACACGCTGGCGCTGCCTTCCGAAACATCATCGGCGTCGGTGGTGGTGATACCGGGCTGTACGATGGTGCTGCTCTGCAGCGGGTTCTCCAACTGCGACATAGTCCAATCAACTGTGCCACCGTAGGACACCCACCCTCTGCGCAGGGAGATGCCGATCTTCATGCCTTCGCAGTTGTACGGCCCGCGGCGGCCGCGACGCACATCGCGTATCTGCAGGACAGAGTTAATCACGTTCCCGCGCCTCCCCTCAAAGCGCAGCACACTTGTCATCTTTCCATATAGTGTGACAGTTGCATGGTGACTATTCTCCATGGGTACGTCCACTACTACGACATCAGGCTTCGGCTCCTTTGTGGTTTCAAAGTTGTCACGCTGCGCATCCTCTAACTCCCTCTCCTCAGTGCTCGGCGCCGCGGCTTGCTCGGCGCTAACGGCCAGTGCCTGCCGCATCACATGCCCCTGCGACTGTGACGCCGCACTCGTTGGCATGCGCGCTTCTGTGGCCGCCGCGTTCTTCGCCGCGTTCACGTACGCATCGCTCTTGATCATCTGAGGGCCTTTTAATATCGCGGTGGCGTGCATCACTCCATTCTCACCGCTACCGCACGGCAATAACCGGGCCAGCCCTTTTGCCGCCTTCACCAGCCACACATCTGAGGAAGCCTGGGCAGGTGCAGCGAGCAGAACCACCACCAGGGCTGCCAATAGCAGCACGCGGCGATACGCATTGCCAGCACCAACTACTTCTGTGAAGGCTGAGGACATTTCTGCTGACGTGCGCAGGGCAAAAAGTTGTGGCCTATGATGTGTGCGTCGGTTGTGCTTGTGAACGAGTCGGCTATTTGTCCGAGCAGGTGCCGCGGCCTTTTCTCCGTGTAGCTCTCGTTAAGCGGCTCTGTATTGCGTACGATCACACACACTCTCTCAGCCTATATAAAAAGATAAAGCTCACAAGACACAGCGACAATACGAAAAATAAATAGCAGGAAAAGAAAGGCAAAAGCGTAAATAATCAGCCCAGCCGCACAATGTAATGCTGGGAACTGATTCAAATATATATATATATATTTAATATATAAAGATCAGACACACACAACGACTTTTCAGCAATCTCTGTCTCCAGCCTTAGACGCAGTGGTTTACTATGTGTCGAAGAAGTAGAGAGAGAGGAGTGGTGAAGGTGGGTGCGTGAAAGGTGATTAAAAAAAAGAGAGAAGAATTCACTATGTTGTGAGAGACACGCAGACTTACTGTGGGGTCATAGTGGTTGAAGCAGAAATCCAACAAAAAAAGGAGAAAAAAAACAAGAGAAGTGGGGGAAGAGATCGGACGATGATGGCCACCGGAGTGTGAGACACAATATCGTATGCCACAATTGATAACTGCCTGCCCTCCCACACACCCCACCTTTCCATGGAGCTGCAACTGTAACTCCACGCGGTGACCAGTAGCAAGTGATATTAACACGGGACTGTTGTCAGAATGAGCAACTTTTACCAAATGACTGCTTTTTTTACAGGGGATTATGTTAGCCGTTTGGGCTGTCACCAGCACCTTACATTCCGTATACTGTGCACACGATCTGTACCTATGCAAGTTAGGAGGATGGGGCCCTGCCCCACCCCGTGTCTCTCTTTCCCAGCTCTGCAGAGCAGTCGCCACCTGTTGTGCGTTTTAAAAAAAAAATACCCATTCCCCCTTCTTCCTCGAGCACATCCACGATCTGTGCTCTGGCTGCCGCTTTCGACGCTTTGGCAGTCTTGGGTTGCTCGCCTTCCACTGTGCAGGCTTCCTCTGCCGCGAGCAACTCCCGCAGGTGGGCCTCTAACGAGCTCACGTTCCGCGCGTACGCCTCAGCACCGTGCGCATCGCCCTCTGAGTGCGGGCCCGCTCCTTCGCCGCCGCAGACAACACTGCCCTCTTCCTCCGCCACATCACTGATAAGACCGCCACCGGTGGTTTTGAGGTTGGCGAGGGTGTCTCTGTGTTGGGTGTGCAGCTCGTAGCTGTGAAAGCACATCTTAAAGAGGTGTGCCTTTGCGAAGCCGAGGTCAACCGGACAGCGACGCAGCCACCGCATATATGTGAGGGCGGTGTGGATGGCAGCAAGGCGTGTGGGCTTGTCAGCGCCGTGCAGGCGGCCTGAGGGGACGGGGTGGGCTGGGTCGGCGAAGAGCGCTGGATCCCATAGGAGGGGCTCGGCGCACATGTGACCTTCACACTGGGTGCCGCGCAGGTGCTGCAGCACGTCGCTGTAGGTGCGCACGTTGCCATTCGCCACCACTGGAATACTACCGCCGAGTGCATGCCGGATGCGGGCGATGAGGGGCATGTTGGCAAGCCCGCTCTGCTGGCCCTTCATCTCTCTCGTGCGACCGTGCACACACAGCAGCTGCGCCCCCGCATCCCGGAGCATGCGGGCGTACTGAATGGTGAGTGCCTCGTCATAGGCCCTGTCCCCATCATCACCATCCTCATCGCGGCCGCTGCTTCCGGGCCGATCGAACACTCTGATCTTCACAGTCACGGGCACCTCGAGCTCCACGTGCAGCGTGTGCACGATTTGGTGGATCAGCTCCCAGTCTTCCATTAAAAACGACCCATAATGACCGCGCCGTGCGATCCCTTGCGGGCACCCAAGATTGAGATCTACAGCGTCACACCGGTAGTAGAGCTCACCGCTGGCTGGATCGAGGGAAGGACCCACGCCCTCGGGAATGGCAACATGACAGTTGTTCGCGATGGAGGCATCCTTGTACTCGCCCCGTACAGCGAACCGGGCGGCAGCAAGCACGGTATCGGCGTCGTTCCCACAGAACTGCACGATGCAGGGGCGATCTACAAGCTTCTCCTCTAGCGCAATCCCACCGCTGTCGGTGGAGGGACCGCTGCCAGTCGGCGCACACTCACACACACGCTCGCGCAGCTCGGCGAGGGGCGTGGTGGTGAAGAAGTGGCTGCGGTACTGCGCGCTCTCTTGGAAGCTCTTGGCGTGCAGCATTGGTGTGTATGCGAGGTTAGAGCCCAGCTGACGGCACAACATGCGGAAGGGGAGCTCGCTCTGATCCACCATGGGCCCCACGACGAACAGCTTGTCACCACAGGCGGAGGAGCCGGATGAAGGGGAGGAAGAGTACGTGGGGGTGCTCGTTGCCGTTGATAATCCTGTTGGGATCTGAATATCCATGTTTCGCCTGGCGGCAGTGGATTGCACGTTCCTGTACTTGTTGAGTAGTACATGCTGGAGAAAGCCCCACGGACTCTCAGGTTTGGTGGAGGGGTGCACGTACTTCGGTGTTGCGCTGCGCTCGCCAGTGCAGTACGGGCACGTGCGGCTCTTGAAGGCTGTGCCGGTGGGCAGGTCCGCACGATATGCGTCAAGTGTTTTCTGATTATAAGCCATTTTGCCCTCCCTGACAGAGGAGTGGTCTAAAACAAGGTGCTTGTCCGACACGACTGAGATAGTGGTGTATGCGTGTAGTGTTTAGAGTGTATGTGGAGAAGGAGCGGTAGTGAGGCAGCAGGACAATCACGATGTGGTGGGCCTGATGTGAGGTGAATCATCGGAGTGGCTTGTTCTTTCGTTACCTCTCTCTTTATATATATATCATGTCGCAGCAATTTTGTGCATATATTCATGAGGAATGTTATAGACTTAAGCGGTGCACATCTGTGGGTATCAGTAGAAGCGTACCGCTCTTAGAAGTTAAAAAAACAGTTGGACCACGCAGCCACAGACAGGCGGTCAGCCAACACCGCCTCCTCCTCCCTCTTTCGTTCGACTGCTTAACGACTGCGTAGTTCGTCTGCGCAAGGGTCGTGCTAACCCTGGCTTCAAGCCAGCAAAACATATATAAACATGCAGATCACAAAGAAGAGAATATGAAGTGTGCCTTGATGACATTCATTGGCGCTTCGGATATTTCACAAATTACACATGCGTATGTACACATACGAATCACAAACAGTCTCGGCACCTTCAAAGGAGTAATCCGCAGACGCTCGCTTCCACGATCGCGCGTGGTGGTACCACACCTCAACAGATCTGCCGAGGAGATGTATGGACACATCGTTGTATCTCACACATCTCCTTGAAAAAAAAAATAGCAGCGCTCCCAATGTGGCACAACGAACAGAAGAGCAAGGGAAATCAAAGCACTTCCTGGGCAGTCGATCCTACGTGAAGGTGAAGGGGGACCAGCTTTTATTCTGAGTAAAAGGCAGGATAATATACCATGACATCAATCGCGAGCAGGCAGTTGTCCACGTACGAGAGAGAAGCACGGAGCCCCCCCCCCCTCCACACACACAACTGCAGATTCCTTCGCTATGCTCCGGTATTCATGCCGGAGAAGAAACCACTCATCTGCACGTTGTGCTCAACATCCTTGCCCGTCATCTTGCGTCTCAGCGATGGCTTTTCGGCCCCCTGCTTACTGTCGAGGTTGTCCGCTCC
>JAODGE020018510.1:0-13851 GCA_027574965.2 Ecitophya simulans
ATGGGCGGAGAAGCTGAGCAGAGAGCTCTACGATCTGGGCAACGCCATCACCAACCGGACCGCTATGGCCAAGGTAATCACAAGCGCGTTTCGACTTCTTCCCCCGCATTGTTACGCGCGCGGTTTCAGAGGTACAAGACGCACAACGCGCGCGTGGAGGCGAGAAGTCCCAAGGCCCTGCTGGTTGAGATCAAGGAGAACATCGAGCGGATGGTCGACCGGAAGATCGACGCCGTGCGGGTAATGCCCTTTAATGGGCTCTTCCGCGTCTCAACGTGCCTTGCTTCTAGTGCATTCAACAAGTGGCCGAGCACGAAGCCGAGCTCTTCGATTACGACGCCAACAACACCGAATACTTCTACTACAACTCGAAGTACTCGACCGTGGACGGCGAAGAGCCGCCCGAACTGATGGAGTCCATCGCTCCCCATCGCAACATGTACCTCCCGATGACGCTCAACAACGACACGCACTTTTACAACATACCCGTGAACACCACGCACAGTTCGGTGCACGTGCCGCTGAACATCTACGACCGACGTAAGTTTGCCGTCGTCGTCGCCGTGCATCGCTACAGACGACCGCGTTGTGCAGATAAGAGCCCCCAGCACGCCATCGAATGGTCCGACGCACTGGACGAGGTCTTCGTGCAGAACTACAAGTCGGATCCGTCGTTATCCTGGCAGTACTTTGGCAGCGCGTCGGGAGTGATGCGCCATTATCCTGGTAAACTGCGCTGCGCCGTCTGCGACACCAAAACAACGCATTTCCGTGCTGTTTACATGTCGCTGCGCAGCGATGAGATGGCACCTGGACGAGGACGAAATCGACCTCTTCGATTGCCGCATTCGGACGTGGTTCATCGAGGCGGCGACGTGCACGAAAGACGTGATCATTCTGGTCGACTCGTCCGGATCGATGGCGGGGATGCGCAAACACATCGCGACCCTCACCATATCCAGCATCCTCGACACGTTTTCCAACAACGACTACGTCAACGTCATGAACTACTCCATGGGCACCAATTACACCGTGCCGTGCTTCCAGGACATGTTGGTGCAGGCGACGAAAGAGAACATAAACACGTTCAAGAGGGCCGTGCACAATATAGATCCGGATAACAAGTCCAACTCGTCCATCGCGCTCGAGGACGCGTTCGCGCTGCTCGAGAAGGTGGCACCATCGTCGCCTTTCGGACGCTGCTCGCCGGTTAATTGCGCTTCTCATTCCAGTACAGGACGGTGGAACGTTGCGGACCCGATTTGGAGTGCAACCAAATGATCATGCTGGTGACCGACGGCATTGCTGGTAATTTGAGCGCGGTGTTTGATATGTACAACCGAGTCAACGCTACCAATGGCGTGAACATACCGGTGAGAGTGTTTACGTACTTGATAGGCTTAGAGGTCCTCAATGTTAATGAAATAATGTGGGCGGCATGTACGAATAGAGGTATTGACGATCGATGCCTTAGCGAGAGGCGAATTTTTGAGCGCGTGTCTTCTCAGGGTATTACTCGCACGTGGAGTCGCTGGAGGAGGTCACCGGTTCCGTCTACAAATACATCCCGGTCATCGCTCGGCCATTGGTGCTTCAGAAAGAGGAACACCCGGTGTCGTGGACGCACGCGTACGCCGACACCACCTACGACGACGCCAACGACAACGTCTTCAACGAACCCTATCGCCTTCTGACGTCGGTGGCGGTGCCCGCGTTCGATAAGAAGATCAACAAGCAGAACGACACGATGACCGCCGAGCTGCTGGGCGTCGCCGCCACCGACGTGCCCATCGACGAGATTAGGAAACTGACCATGCCGCACAAAATCGGCGTCATGGGCTACGCCTTTCTCGTCAGCAACAACGGCTACGTCCTGATGCATCCCAGCTTTCGGCCGGTGTTCAACAAGACCGTCCTCAAGGAGAACTACAACAGCGTGGACTTTTTGGAAGTCGAGCAGCACGACCTGCACCTACCAGCGAGGAAGATCGATCCCGACTCGGACGTCTACAAACTTAGGAAGGCGCTCGTTCAGGGCGAAAGTGGTACCATGCACGGGGCAATTTTGAAATATCATTACGACAATCTCAGGCGGATCACCAGACAGACTTATGATTACTACTACGCGCCGATTGAAGGTACTCCATTTGCTCTGGGCTTGGCCCTGCCCGACAACTACGGCAACTTGTCGATCGTCGTCAAGGACGAAGTGAAGAAAGCCGCACACATTGGAAAGAACGTCACCGTCTTTTTGAAGGAGATTTTCAAGGGGTCTAACTGGAGGGTGCATCCGAAATGGTGTGGCGTTCCGCCTGCAGGCGAATTGCACGTGTTACAGTGGAATGTTTCAGGGTGTACTGTAAATATCATTATCTAGAAGGGCACGAGTTTGAAACACCGGAACAAGAACTCCTTCACTTCGTCGAACGCATCAACGGAAGCTCCTTCTTGGAACACCGTCAGCACATTGCCCAGAAGCAATCGTGGGACGAGGAGAGCCAGATATTCGTCGAGGACAACGACGAAGGTGAGTTTTATTCGTTCATTCGAGGATTAGCGAGCATTTTGTGCAGTTGACTGTGGAAGAATCACTCTCGGAGAGGACGATTACTATTGCGACGAGGATCTCATGAGGCGGTTAATTTTCGACGCCAAGATCACCATGAACGACTACGACGACAAGTGGAATTTTGTCACTCGACGCGACGAGATACTTTTCAAGCGGTACAACGCTACTTTGCGGTTTGTCGCAACCATGAGCGGGCTGACGCGTTGGGAGTATATTTTTGGCGAAGACGAGAACAACACGAAGACGTAAGGGAGGCCTGCGAGCAAGTGTGGGAACCGGGCATCATGCCTTCGAAATTTCAGGGAATTCGGCGATTGGCACTCGAGAGCCATCGACGAGACTTGGTACAAAGCCGCCGTGCTGCAAAATCAGCACAATCCGAACTCGTCCGTGTTTTCCGTACCCTTCGCAGCTGGCGACAAACCGGACGTCCTCGTGACATCCAGCTACGCGATATTTTACCAAGACGGCGTCAACAAGATACCCGCCTCCGTGGTGGGCTTCCAGTTTTCTCACGAAAATTTCCACAAGAGATTCTTCGAAATTACGAACGAAGTGGTACGTTACGCTTTGTTGTGTCGAAATGGCTTTAACGAATACCGTCCAATCTAGGGTCCTGGGGCGTCCAACTGCAGTGAACTGTTTGACTGCTACGTAATAGATAACAGCGGGTATATTCTGGTGGCGTACAATCGAGAGAACACCGGAAAGTTTTTTGGCGAGGTCGAAGGAGCCGTCATGGAGGCCATGTTGGCCGAAAACATCTTCGAGCAGATCATTGTGTTCGATTTGCAAGGCTTGTGTATCAATGAAACTGGAAAAGCGAGTGATGTGGGACATCTCACTACGGTACCATAGATTTTTCCTCACAATGTATTCATCCGCAATTTAAATTCATCGTTTTGCAGCCATTCAACGCTGTCTTGACTCTCTTAAATGGATTTTTGGCTAATATGATCTGGTTTTTGGTGCGTACGCAATTGTACCACGCCTGGGATCCTAATTTCCTAGCAGCTGAAGATATGTGGACCACGCCATATCCTCACGTCGATTCGGACGATCGTGAGGGTCCGATAGAATCGACCGAGGAAGAAAGTACCGAAGCGCGAGCCAAAGCCGAAGAAGAGGACCTACGTACCTACTATCCTTGCGACTTACAGCGCAGCTTGTTTATTATGAACCACACCAAGGTCAAGCCAGGTTATGGAACTGAAATCCAAAGACGGGGCGTACGTCCCTTCTTCCTCAGACACATTAGAAACAGTAACTTACTCCTGGTTGCCGTGAACGCTAGTCATACCGAGAAGGATGTGGTTTATACGACCGATCCGTCCTTTGTGGAGTACCCGCCTGGCGTGGAGCATCCTTGTCAGAAGATAGATTTGACTGACTTGCCGCGCAGTCCGTTGCCGGGATGCTTTAATCAACATCCGGACGTGAGTAATCGTGACAATGAAATCATTTCGGTAACTACTTTATTTTGCAGGAGGTTTTTATCGATATTTGCGGTGACTCAAACAGGAACTACGCGAGCATATTAATGCTTCCAGCGGGTATAGCAATATTCATGATTATTGTCTAAGAAAGCGTCTTCAAAAGGACTCCGAGAAGTGCTCGAGGATTCCGGCCGTGCTGGTCTTGTTGATGTTGTTGCAACAAGCGGCGACTTCGAGGTTCAACTTGGGATTGCCGCAACTGAAGACGCCGATTTTGTCGACCTGACAGCACAAACGCATTATGTATTATGTCTAGGCTTAACTTATTGTTACGATCGTTGTTGTCTGAACTTACATCGGCGTGAAGCGTGTGAATTGTGTTCAAAAACTGCGGCACGTTCGGTCTGCCGAAATGCGTGACGGCTTGCAGGTTGGTGAACATCGACTTGTTGTTCAGCTTCTGGTAGTGCCGCTCGAAGATGTACAGCATGATGGTGCGCAAGTCGTACTTCTCGTAGAACTCGGTGATGTAAATATGCGGATGGATGACGTCGTGCTTGTCGCGCGCTTCGATCTCGCGCAGGAGGTCCACCAGCCATTCGAACTGCTTCTGCGACCGCGACACCCAGACGAAGTACACCTTCTTCCCGGCGAAGGCCTGCGAGTTGGACTTGAAGACGATGTCCTTGAGAATGCTGGCGAATGGCGTCACGCCGATGCCGGACGCGATTAGGACGGACACGTCGTACTTGTTCCAGTCCTGATGGCCCTCGCCGAACGGCCCGTCGATGTACAGCTTGGGCAGGGGGTTGCCGAAGTTGTCGGCCTTGTCGTAGATCTTGCGCAGGGCGTGCGTCCACGGGCCCACTGCGCGCACGTGAATCGAGAGAAACTCCTGGTCCGGACTGGAGGACAGCGTGAACGGATGGTACTCGTGGGAATTGATGGCGAGGCACGCGACGCGTATCCATTGGCCCGCCTTGTACGTGAAGCTGTGCGGTTTCGATATTTGGAGCATCGTCACGTCTGGAAATCGAACGCCGCTCGAGGAATATTCGTGACGCGAGGTGCGCACTTACCGGACGGCAACGTCTTGACGCGCTCGACTATAATCTCGGTCTTTTTGCGGCTGATGCTGATGCACTGGTCGATCGCGAAGAGGATCGCAGGTCCCAGGAAGAAGTAGTAGAAGATGGGCGCTTGCACCAGTTGGCCCGTGCCGTGCAGGATCATCAGCATGAAGAAAAGCGGATACAGAGAGTGCGTGTACCAAAAGTAGTTGTACAACCGGCGGCGCACCCAGGTTTGAGCGAATATCACCATGATCGCCAGGATTAGCGTCAGGAGAATGCCCGTGATGCCCGTGATGGTGCCCCAACACCAGTAGTGGAACTTGGGGAACTCGTGCGTCGCGTGGAAGAAGTTTCTGAACAGGCAGCTGAGATCGTCGGCGGTTTGCGTCGAGATGTGGTAGAAGTTCAGCGAATGTCCAACAATGTGGAAAACTACAACATCGGCGAATCATTCGTTATTATCCATCGGAGGTTTGTAAGGTATAAATATGATTACGCGTGAAGAACAGCGCCCAGTACGCGATGTACTTGTGGAAATCGACGCAGAAATCGAACGGGAAGTATTCGGCGGCCGGCGTGTCTCGCAAAATCGTTATGAGATTCCTGCACATCGTTAGCAACAGCGATGAATAGGTGAACATCATGGCGGACGCCGCGCCGCGCGTGATCGATACGCCGTACCCTGCGATCTGTCTCAAACCGCCCACTTCTCTTTCAATCGAATAATCTATCAAGATATTGTAATTATTACGCATTCCAAGGTTATCGTCGGATGGCACTTACAGTAAGCCCGTTCGGCGAAAATTGCCCACAATACTAGCGTGTACAGAGTGACCCAGAAAATCTCCTTGGAGTTTTGCTCGACGTACCTCACCAGGTGCCATGCGTAGCCCGTCGAAGTATCGCGCGTCTTGATCACGGCGTCCTGCAAGTTCTTCTCCATCTCCGGCTTGTTTTTGACGAATTGCGAGACGTCGCCGTAGATTTCGTCGACCATTTGCGTGGCGGTTTCGTATCGCTTGTTCCCGACCGTGAGGTTCACGCGGACGTTGCTCAGCGTGTCGTAGTCCTCGCCGATGATCAGCAGGAAGTCTTCGAAGGTCAACGCCGGCTTGCGATCCAAGCGTTTCGAGCGCAACAGCTCGTCGATGGATTGGTCCAGTTTGGCCTGGTCGACTTCCGACACGGAGCGCCCCAGGAAGGATCCGGTGAGCTGTTTGAACGTCTCTATCGGTAGGCTGCCTTCGCCGTTGATGTTGTACATCTTGAAGAGCAGCTTGGCCTTGTCGCGTCCGGATCCTTCGGCGAACGTCGCGATGAAATCGATGAACTCTCTGAAGGAGATGAATCTGTTTTTGTCCTTGTCGACGAGATTGAACATCGATTCGGCGATTTGGCTCGACGGATCCATGCCCAGCGCGTCGCAGAATTCCAACAGCGTGAGCTCGGTCTCGACGAGGTCCAGGGACTTGTCGTCGACCATGTTCTTTTCGGGACTCTCGTACGACTTGATGAAGGCCTGCCCGAAAACGACGCGGAAGAATCGCTCGACGTCGGCCTGCCGTTGCTGCTTGGTGACGACCGATCGCATCGCGATCTTGTAGAGGAGGCTGGTGGCCTCGTGCACGGCGCTGCGGATGCTCACGGCGAAGCCGGACAGCGCCGAAACGAAACTGGCGCGCAGCGGCGCGTACTTGAACATGAGCACCAGGTCGTAGCCGTGGAGGGCCTTGATGATCAGCGCCGGCTTATCGAGCGTGGAGACGTACGTCAGTCCGTGGCTGCAGTCGACGGCGCGCAGGACGTTCTCCTTCGGGTCCATCACGCGGATGTGCTTGCGCCCTTCGTCGAGTTCGACGAAGACGTCGCGCGACGGCGCTCGAGAGCCGACGATTTCCACCGCGTCGAAGATGTGCCCTTTCGCGGGACGTGGCTGTTTAGTTTCGTCGGAGCGTCGGCGCCATTTGATCAGCAGGAACACGACGGTCACCATGCTTACGATGAAGGTGCTCACGAAGGTGAACGTCAGCACGAAGGACGTCTCGCTGCCGGAGAAGTAGTCGAACGTGGTGCCCTGTCTGCAAGGTTCGTCGAGTGTGATGTCGTTTAGAGTTGGCAGATGTCTAAACGTCTGATTGGGGATGGGGCACAATGGGCCGCATGGGGTCGTCACGAAGGACTTCGCACAGTTTTCACCGATCGTATCTTCTGCAATAATCGATATAACATTATATATCGATATTTTATTTTATATGTTGATATATTGATATGAAATTTTTAATCGAATTGATATTTTGAACATGAACAACTGATTCTTGACATATCGACATTTAAAAAAATATTTATGTGTCGATAACTTACGGCCATTAATTGGTGCACGAAAAACGTTTTTCTGAATATCAATAGCGTCCATTTCAGTGGTCAACATCACCATGTCATAAACAGTAATGCGCTTGATTCTCTCTATTTCGTCGCGGTTGAAAAGTCTGTGAAAATAATTGTAACGTTCAATGTGCACGGATTATCTGCATACGCATCTCACCCGTTCTCTCTGTTCTCGTACCAGAAACGATCCGCGTCCCGGATGCGTCTAAATTGATCCAAAATGATCGTCTGGAACAGTTCCCCTGGACCTGTGTTGGTCGTCTCCAAAATGCCACCAACCCAAACGTCGATGTCGTTCACGTCGTGCTTATACAGCATCTTCAGCGTCTCGCGAATGGTCGCGTTGATTTGCTTGAAGTCGTCGAAAGACTTGTACTCCTTCAGGCCGTACGCGCGTCGCGCGGTGTTGAAGTCGGGCACGCCGTGATCGCGTCCGCGTTGGATGTTCACCGCCATCAGATCCCTTCGCGGGAACTCCAGCGGCCCGAAGACGTTGCCCCTGAGGTCCTCGACGATCTGGTGGTCTTCCCGCTCGCAGAGCTGGCTGGCCATGCCCATCAGCACGCGATCGATGTCGACGATGTCGTCGCCCTTGACCTTGGCGGTGATGGCGTCCTGTGGGCGCCAGAAGGAATTGCACGTTCGCACCGCGTTCGTGCTCAGATACGACTTGGCGTCGTGGCCGCACCCGTCGCGATCGTAGTCGCGCAGGTACACCCCCGGCGGGACGAGCGTGTGGCCGAAGCGGAACGCCGCCGACTGGAAGTATTGGTCGATCTGCGGATCGACGCCGGCGTCGTACTTGACGTAGCGCGGCAGGGGTCGCGACAGCCACGCCGGCAGCCACTCGTCGACGACGACGTGCTGCTGGGTGGCGATGAGCCATTTGCGCGCTTCGTTGAAGACCGCCTCGCTGGTCAGCGCGGGTTGACGCCGCCTGATTTGCTCGGCGAGGTAGTTGTGCCAGCGGAACCAGAGCACGCCGAAGGTCAGGAGGAAGGTGTTCTCGTTTCCTCTGGGATTGCCCAGTTCTGCAAAAACCCAATTACTGCCGCGCCAATCGATCAACGACCGCACGTCTTACTGAAGAAGCGCGACACGGGAAGGGTTTCGTGTTTTTGGACGAACTCGGCGTGGTGGAAGGGCGGAGGCGGGTTCGCCATCGGCAAACGCGCCGTGTTGTACTCGGGGAAGCGTCCGTCGGGAGTTGCGGCCAGCTTGCCGTTCGGGTCTATCGTGCCGTTGGAATAGGTGCGCAGTTGGTCCGCCCACTGCTTCGTGACGCCGTACACCAAGCCCCCGTCGAGGTACGGCGTGATCTCGTTCAACTGGCGGGTCAGAAACGCGGTTCCCCAACTGCTTGCCGACGCTCCACTGGACGAGTGGCACTCACCTGCTGGCGGGGATTGTTGGGCGACAGGCCCGTGCGTTGGTCGAACCTGGTGCGCAGCAAGGGCATCTTGCTGTGCCACTTCCGATAGGCATGCCCGTCGGGGACGTCCACGTTGAAGTACTCCGGCGGGCAGGCCGGGCGTTGCGCGTCCAGAATCTCCTCGACGATCTGCTGCCCGAAGAACACCAGGAACGCAGTCTTGCCGGTGTTCGACTGCGTGCCGATCGGGCCGCGCAACAACGCGTCGCTCAGCCGGAAGGGATTGGGGCGCGTCGCGCCGGCCGGGGCGTAGGTGCCGTCCGCGTAGGCGGCAGGGCTGCGCCTCAGCAGGGGTTTGTCCACCGCGCCCGAATCCGGACGCGCCAGATTGTTATACCAACCGTCGTAGCCGGGATATTCGACGTGTCGTCGGCTGTAGTTCACACCGAGCAGCCATTCTCCGAAAGCGTTCTCGTGCTTGCTCCTATCGCTCCGCGTGGACGGAAGCGGTTTGGGCGTTTCAGCAGTTTGTCCATCACAGGACGCGATAATCAGTAACAGCGCAGCGCTGAAAAACACCGCGCGACGCGACATTGCACACTGACCGATTTCAATCCGCTCCCGGATATTCATGCTTCCAAAGAGGGGATTTTGTGGGAGAAGGACGCGGTGGGAACCACTGCATAAACGTTCCGATAGCGTGGATGTGTATTAATTTATTAAGTACATATTTGTTTTGAAAACTTTGACGATACCAGATGACCTCCTGCATCCGCCCGCCCGAACTCCCTTCGATAGTTCTCGCCGACCTCCGATGGAAACACATCTGTCAACAGCACAATCGACAGTGATACGAAACGCTCCGAACTCCTTCGTCGATGGTCACTAACTTACTCGTGTCAGTGCGGTTTTACGAGCGCTACTCTTTCAGCTAAATCTATCTACATGACTAACCGGTGGCCTTGGGCATGTTGCACGTGACGCGCGGATGAACCACTGCTCCACGATCGCCGCCGCCGAGATACCGTCCGCTGCTCCGGAACTCCTTGTATTCGCGCTGGGACTGTCGGAACTCGGACAGCACCTGCGTGCGCTCGCGCGCCTTGTCGCAGTGCTTCTTGAACGTCGGCGAGGACGTCGACGAGGAGACGGCTCCGTCCGGCTCGGGTCTCACCTGCAACAAGCGAGGTCATCGCTATCCCATTCCGAACGTGCTCGCGTCGCGGACGTTACCTCGTGGCTGATCTCGATGTCCGGCGGCAAGCTCGTCCACGCCGTGTCGTCCATGCTGTACAACCTCAGCTGCTGCCTGATGCTGGCCTTCTCTCTGGCCCGCTTCTTCTGGAACTCTTCCTCGACGCGCTGCATGGCCTCCAGTTCTCGGAGTCGCTGCTGCTCCTTGCGTTCGGCCTCCTTCGACAGCCTGTCGGCCAGCCGTTTGCGTTCGATCTGTCTGACGGTGCTCTGGAAGGTGAACTTCTTGGGCTTCTTCGTCCACCTGCGCGCTTCCACCTTGGGGGGGTCCTGCAGGTCCTGCGGTTTGGGCTGATCGCTGGACAGCGACGTCAGCGTGGAGACGTTCTCGTAGGATTTCGAGAGGACTTTCTTCCTGGGCGTTGCGTCCAGACCGTTCGATTGCGGCAGGTACATGATCCGCCTGGTCTGTTTGGGCCCGTCGCTGGGATCATCGACGTGCGGTCGACGCGCTTCCAGCGAATTGAAGCCGTTGTTCAGCGAGTTGGGCGCCGACCGACTGAGGAACCAGTTGTCGCCGGCGTCGTCGCCGAGATCCTCGTCGGGCTTGCCCAGCGTGGCCAGCACTCCCGACACCGACCGCTTCAGCTTCTGCAGGCTGGTGTACGGCTGCGGATGGTGCTTCTCGCTGGCGATGTAGCTCGCCAAGTGGTTGTCGCGCGGCAGCGACAGGCTGAAGACGTGCGGCCTCGCCGGGAACTTGACGTCCAGATCTGCGTTGGATCCGTCCAGACTAGAATCGTCGCCGAGGTCCTGCTGCGGCGTCCAGGAGACGCCCCGCTGTCGGGGACCCATCGGCGGCGGGGCGTCGGGCGTCTCGTCGCCGGATATGCCCGAATCGCCGGACTTGTCGTGCGTGGAGGGCACCCTCGCGACGGCCGGGTCGACGCATCGAAACGGCGGCGATTGCCGCGGCTGCTTCTCTATGCGATCCTCGAGATACACCGAGCCCTCTTCGCTGGCCAGCGTGCTGTCGATGGCGGCGTCGACGGAGAGCAGTTTCCACGCCGCCGAGGGCGAAAACCGCGGGATCTCCAGCTGCTTCTTGGGCAAAATCGGCCTCAGCTGGAGGGCGATGTCGTGCGCCGACGTTTCCGTGTCCGACTCGCTGCTGACGTCCGACCCGATCGAGTTGGGGATCTTGCGACCCGCGTCCATGCCGAAGTAGAACGTCTTCACCTTCGGCGGAGACATCTCCGGCGTGGATTCCTTTCCGGACGCAGGCGAACGCTCTTCGAGCACCATCAGCACCTTGCCGTCCGGCGCGACGCACTCGCGCATCTCTTTCAGCTCCTTCAGCTTGTTCCTGATCATGTCCCTCCTCTCGATGTTGTGATCCAACGTCTTCAATTTATTGCCGTTCGTTTGCATCCCCAAGCGTCCTTGACGTTCGGCGTGCTTGAGCTCGGCTTCCCGTTTCATGCTGACCAGCTTCCTGGTGACCTGCTTGAGCTCCGCCTGGAACTCGGGCGAGCTGCGCGTGCGCTGCATCTGAGGCACGGGCGGTCGGCCGACCGTCTGCTCTTCGATCTTCTGCAAGGGCGCGCTCTTCGCGCTCTCGAACGGAGCGTCGGACGACGTGCGTCGCTTCTGCTGCTTGCCCAAATCGGGCGCCGCTAACGATCTACGATTATGCACAGGACTAGAGAGTTTCTTCTTGGTCTCCGCTCTGGTCTTAAACAGCCGCGCGCGTCTGATGGGCGAGCTGGCGTCGAGGGCGCAATCGGCGAAGTCGTCCTTGTCGATCTGCAAGAGTCAAACATGTTTGCAACCCTTGGGCCAGCGACGGGTTCACGTGTTACCGATGATAGGGAGTTTAGGGGAGGCGCAGGTGCTTTATACTTCTTCTTTCCGCGATACCCTTGACACTCCTGACTGACGTGACTGCCCTGAGAGGAAGGCACTCTCAGATCTGGCTCGGAACCAAAGCGTTTCATCTAAACAATCACCCCGAGGCTTAACGTCTCGCAAGCGATAAAGAATAAAGTTTTGGCTTGAAACCCTACCTGGTCCTTTCGATAGGAAGGCGTAAGAACTCGAGGCGGATTGTGTCGTTGGGGTATTCGCGTTTTGTGCCCTCCGGACCGCTCCCTGGGCGGTTGATGGTCCTGTCGTTGGCTCGGTTGCTGCGTCGGCATTTGTTGCCTCTGTCGGACGGCGGGTATGCTGCTGGATCTGGCCACGCCCTGCCATTCCTGTCGTCTGCCCGAGATCGTGCCGCCCGCGTGCAGGATCTCTCCATTTCCGGTCGGTCTGAGTCGCTGGTGGGCATTCGGATCGGGCACGACCAACTTGTGCTGATAGGACGGGGGAACTGCGGGCGCGCGTGGATAGGACGAGCTCCACTGGTCCTCGTCGAGGGGATGCTGATGAACAGGACCGGTTCGTTGGACGCTCGGTATACCGTGTCCTCCGGTCTGACTATTTCCCATTCTTTCGTGCTTCCCGACGGGCGATATTCATGTTTTAACTGGAAAACAATCAGTCTGTTTTTTATTTCGGCGAAACTGCCGATTGGCATCTTCGACAACCTTGTTAAAGGTATAAAAGTTCTGCCAATGAGTGCGACAGAGCGCGCGAGATACTGGTAGGAGCGCGTTAGAAAGAGATGAAATGCGTAACGATTCGAGCGAACGACGTGTTCAAATTCATCTCGCTCCTTATTCCGACTCTTTCTCGCGAGCTGTAACCGGCATCTAGCGCGCTCTTTCGCACTCATTAGCGCACGTTTTACTTGAAAATTTAGATTTGTCCGGCCACAAATGAAGACATAGTTATGTCATGCTTGTTTCGAGCGCGTACGATCACACATTTCGGCATAACTGGCGTTTCTTAAATAACATCGAAGCGACGAACGCGCAACGACGTCGGTTATTAAAATCATACGTCCAGTTACGCTCTGATAGCCGCAAAACGTACGCGAGCGTATGTAAATTGCGCGCTTTACAGTTACATGGAAACCGCGACTTGGCTGGCAGAAGCGCCGCGAACGGCGAGCGTCGGCGAGTTAGATTGTGCGCGCGAGGAATGCGCGAACTGCTCGAATCGAAGTCGCGCTCATCGCCGGCGAGCCTGCTGGGCAATTAGTCGTCAAGAGCGTTCGAATGCGTCGCGTGGCCTCGAGCGGTGAAATTCTCAGCGTCGACGCGACCAAAAACAAAAACACCCAGAAAAACAGCAAACGCACATGCGTGCGCGTCTCGTCGATCGCGCGGCGCCTTCGAAAAGAAAGTTCCTTCCGCAAAGATGGACCGACGGACTTTCACCGAAACTCGACGCCGGCGACGCGCGAACGCATCACGAAACGCCGCGCTTGTAATCTGTCTTGTTTTAATTTATGCCGCATTGTCGTTTGCAAAATCTTAGAGTGTGCAAGGACGTTGGCGATCTGCGCGCAACATCGCGTTCGAGTTTTTCATCATCGTCGAGTTTCTACTCGATTGTTGTTTTGCGCGCGCGTTTCGATATTTTCCCATGCGCCGAGACATATTTTCGCATGCGACTTTCGTGTCGGCACGAACAATTGCAAAAAGCCATCGTTCCTCGGAGTCGTTGGGTGGCTGGAGGCGTCTCTCTCAGTGAAAGTATAAACATTTCGATTGAATTGCAAACGGGCGATTTCTTCTCGAACGCGAAACGTCGCGCGACACGGAAGGCAAAGATTTCGGCTGCGACGCGATTGTTGTAAACGCGCTCTCGTAACGAACGTGCGTGGGCGCCGTCGAGCGAGCAACGAATCGATAGCGTCGAACTAGGAGCAGA
>JAODGE020018523.1:0-11340 GCA_027574965.2 Ecitophya simulans
GGCGCATCTGCCCCGTACAGCCCCCCCCCCCGGGTGCAAAACGCTTTCCCTGCTGTTAGTCTTTACATTTGTTCTGCTACTGTTGTTCTGCTTGTTTTTTTTATGATGTTGCCCCCCCCCCCCCCCCCCTCCTCTTCCACCCTTCTCGCTTCAGCAAAAAATAGTGTATCTGCGCACCTTCCGGATTGAGGAGCGCAAATATATATACATAGATATATATATTGACACACATACATTTTTCGGAGAGACCGTCAGGCAGGCATACATACTCTGCTGAGCGCCTGGGAGAACCACTCTCCCTCACTCATCCATACACGCGCTTTCTGCAGATATAATCTTTCCCCAAAATAAATAGAGTACAGGACAGGTCTGCAAACGTGTGTGCACACCTCAGCACCTATACTAGTCACCACCGTCAATTTCTCCACTACGAAAAAAACTGTGGTCGCATAGCGTCCCATAAGTAATCGGAAAGGAGGGAGGGGGCTTGAGCAACGTGTTTGTACGTGTGTCTGCGTGATTTACGACAGAGCCATGGCCCAGTCACCGCAGAGGCAGGAGAGCCTCCCGCAAGGGCCGCCGGTGAGCGCTGATCAGCTGACCCCGCAAGAGCTTCTGCGGATCATTGTGGACAACACCAATACCATATTGAACCGCTCCTACTCGCTTGTCGACTTCGACTCCCTTCACGGGGCTCAGCTGCTGCAAGTCCTCAATGACATATTCGCAACGCTGCAGCCCTCCATCGCGGCAGAGCTGAACGCTAGCACGATGCCAGAGATGATCCCGAGGATGTTAGATTTCCTCATCAAAACTCTTGGTTACACTGTGCCTCCGTTCATACAGGGCAGCTTCCCGCAGAGCTTCGCCGATGCCGAGCCAACGGTCATGTACCCGGCACTATATTGGATTGTCACACGTATGGGGCAGAACGAGAAGCGGGTGTACCTCTCCCGCTTTCTGCAGCCCCTCGACATCCCAGAAGACATCCGCGCTCAGGACGAGGACGTGCGCACGCTCTACGCGCAGTATCAGCAGCTCCGTGCCGCTTTCATGCAGACGCACCGCCGTGTGGACGCGCTGAGAGCTGTGAAGGCGGGCCCGGCCGAGCTACGCCGCAAAGTGACGACATTAGAAGAGGAGCACGAGAAGCTGCAGGGCTACATCGCTGCAGCGGAGCGCCGCCTGTCGAGTGTGGCGGACAGGGAGGCACTGCTGGCGGCTAGCAGATCCCTCCGCATCGCCCGTGAAGACGACGCGAAGCTCTCAGAGAAGCGTGTCGAGCAGCAGCAGGCGAAGATATCCGTTGAGCTCCGCCACACAGAAATCAGCAACCGCTTGCAGAACCTGCGCCGCGACACCGCCGATGGGCGAGTGGACATGATGGTGAGACGCATGCAGGATGAAATGCAAACCAATCGCATCAAACTGGACGAGCAGCTGCCGTTAGAGATAGATGCAAAGCAGAAGGAGAACACCGAGTTGCAGAAGTTGGTCTCAGAGCCCCTTGACATGGCCACACTCACTACCGAGGAGCGCCAACTCAACGAAGCGTTGAAGGGACTCCACAAGCGCATGGCGGACCGCCAGCGCCCTGGCGAGGACGGCACCTCGATTGCCACTATTAAGCAGCAAGTGCAGCGGGTGCTGGCCCACAAGGCCCAGACCCTCGATACACTGAGCTCCCTTCAGGCTGACAACAACCGCGCCCTCACCGGCATTCGCGAGCGCGAGAACCACATCCAGCAATTACGCCAGGCCACCAACATGCTCAAGGGCGACGACTTCAAGGAGTTCTCGAATCAGGTGAGGGCGAAGAAAGCAGCTACAGAGGGCATGCGCACGCGGCTGGCGGAGCTCCGTGCGGAGTGGGGCACGCTGACCTTCACGCAGACAACGCTGCAGAAGCAGTACGACGCACTGGACGCAGCCATTGGAGACCTGGAGAGTAAGTTGGGCCTGCAGGGCTACAGTCGTACCGTGGCGGCCCTGTCAAAGCTCACTCATGAGAAGGACACTATCGAGGAGGTGAAGGGCAAAACTCTGGAGGAGCTCTCGCGTGTCGTGCAGGACTTCACGCTGGCCATACGTGAGGGCCGCACACGACTGGCGCCGATGATCAATGAGCTACGCACCGTGCGCCAGTCCGCGGCAGAGCTGAAGCAGGAGTGGTCGGAGTGCAAGTCGCGCTACGAATATCAGGAAACGGTGCTCATGGAGGACGTCCAGAAGCTCGACCACGAGGTGTCCAAGCTGAAAGAAGAGACCCGCCTGAACGAGTCCCTCTATCACCGTCTCCTCACACAGTCCATGCTGCTTCAGGCGCAGACCAAACGAGTGGAGGAGGAGACTACCTTCCGCACCAAACCGGAGATGTCCCTCGACCCTCAGTACAAAACGTACGGCGATTACTTCACGGATGTTACGAAGATGTTAGAAGCGCGGACGAAGGACCTACAGGTCCGGCGACGCACGATTGAGGAACACCACGACACAAACGTACAGCAGGTGGAGTGGTTCAACAGGCTGCGAGGAATCCTCGAAATGAAGCTCAAGTGCCTGCACAGCGAAAGCGCTGTGAACGACAACGCTACTGGTCGCGGGAACATGGTCGACCAGGGCATCCAGCAGCTGATGGGTCATCACGGTGCTGATATGTTGGTGCTGAACAACAACTAGCGTGTCCACATGCGTCGGACCCCTACGTTGGTGCCTAGGGGAGTGAGAAAGATGTAGACGAAAAAGGGAGAAAAGAGAGGGTGGAGTAGGGGGGAAGAGGGTAGAGAGCGAGGCGGAAGAGGATCGTCTCCAGAAATGGATAGGAGATGGAGGAGGTGGCCTGGATTGTATGGAATGAGGTGAGCATGATTCCCAGCAGAGGTCGGAGCACATCATAGTTTGTGTATCTTGCCGCTATCTCATTGTATTCTCAACTTCTCTGTTCCCTGTCCAGACCCACTTCTCCCTCTCCCTATCTTTATTGATCTGTATACATATCGGCACTCATATTGGCTGTGGATACTCTCCCTCTCACTCACTCATCGTGCGTGCACTGCATGCCTTCAGTATATATGGCCATGTACTGCGGTTCTCCTGGCCTCCATGACGAAAGGTCCACAAGAGCTACTCCCCCCCCCTATCCCACCCTTTCAAATGAGATTAGTTGGTGTATTGGTTGTTGATGACTACCTCTGCCTCTCTGTCTTTTAGGGTATGTACTCCTTTTTGTGCGGTGCGCTCTCGAATATGTATTGCAGTCTTATATTTTTAAAAAAATCTCTGCTCCTCGCGAGCAAGCACACGGAGGTGACACTTGGCAGTGTCACGACGGGCAGACTATAGCACACACACTCACCTCTCCCGAGAAGCCTTCTCTTCCACACGTTCAATGTCTTTTTTTATTATTGATTTCCTTTGTTGTTTTTTTCAGTTTTGTATGTGAAATTGATGTTCAGTGCTGGACCATTTTTGCCGCCTTGGTGTAGTTCTTTGTGTTGAATTGTATGTGCGTGTGTGCGCGCGTTTGTGGTAATAATGGTATCGATACTGCCCTTTCTCAACCCCTCTTCAGAACCACCACCATCACCACCCGTTCCACTTAGTTGCTTTCTGTGGCGACAGTAGCACAGGTGCTGGCCTATATCCTCCTCTGGGCTCCTAACCCCATTGCCCCTCACCCCAATGCACCTATGGTTGTGTTATCAAGGTAAATAAGCTCTTCTCTCCCCCCCCCATGCTGTTCATCCCTGGGTCTCAATACTGCACAGCACCTCGTGTGTGTGTGTGTGTGTGTGCGTTCGTTCGTTCATACCCTATTACAGGTGCTACCGTTGTGACATCGTTACACATCATACCATATTCTTCCTAGAAAAACAAAGTTATCTGCTTTTTTTGATTTCTTCTGGTCGAAAGGACTCCTTTCCGCTCCAGCGCACGTGCCAATTGTACATATTACATATAGATAGATAGATTCGGATTCACTTATTTAATTATTGTCACCTTTCTTTGCATTGTTGACTTTACTCCATAGGGGGGAAGGGGGTCGGCGCCAACTGTGTCACTAAAAATGGAGCGCGCACCCGTGTACTCCCCGCACGAGACGCCCACGCGCCTGCTGAGCAGCAGTCTCCATCGCGAGGAGGTGCCGTCCTATTTAGAGAGGCGTGTGCGCTCGCGTCTCGCGAGCGCCGTCGGTGACACGACACCACCACTGCGGCCCACCTCCCCGCTTGACCATGTGGACGCCGGGGACCTACACAGGCTGCGGAGTACGCTCCCCGCCGTCTACGAGGCACTCCTCGAGTACGACACAATGCTGGCGCACGGCAACGAGCGCTACGCGGCCAAGGAGTCGGAGCTGATGCGCTGTATTGGTGTTGGCCAGGAGTTGCTGGAGCAGATGGATCAACTCAAGGCGGGCTGCGCCAACGCCACCGCCGAGCGCGACCGCGCGCTCCGCAGGTTGGAGGAGGCGACCACAGCTGCGGCGCAACAGCAGCGGCGCTACGCCAACATACTAGCAAAGGAGCGCAGCCACCACGAGCGCGCAGTCCACGCCCTGAAGGACTCGGAGGGCATGGTGAACGAGCTGCGGCACCAGGTCGCGTCGCAGCAACTCTCCAGGGATGAGGCCAACCTCTCTACCGCGTCGGCGCGCAGCACGCAACTGGAGGCCACGGTGCTGGAGCTCCGCGCGGAGGTCGCCAAGTACGCAGATCAGAAGACCTGCGCAGAGGAAGAAGCGAAGAGAGCGGTGGAGAAGGCGCGAGAGGCTGCTGAAGTGGCGAAGCGCGCCATCGTGGCGGAGGCCGAGATGGAGATGGAGAAACTGCGGCGAGCGCTGAAGCGTGCTGAGGAAGAAGCCGCACTGAATCGCGACGGCGCTGCCGGTGGGATGGCGGTGGAGGAGCTGCGTCAGTGTCACGCACAGCGCGTGCGGGAGCTGGAAACCGCCATTGCAGAGGGGGTGCGACACCTGCAGTCAGAGACGGAGCGGGCTAACAGGGCTGAAGCTGAGCTGCAGCGCGCGCGGTCATCGCAATCCGGAGCTGCGGGGGCAGGCAACCCCCCTGCGCCAGCCCAGAACCAGGCAAAGGGTGTGATGGGGGATTCCCTAGAGGTGCTGGCCGCGGAGTGTGGTCAGCTCAGAGAGGAGAGCGCAGCGCTCCGACGGAAACTCGGGGAGGCACACAGCAGCGCGCAGGACGCCCTGGACGCGGCGCATGCGGAGAAGATGCGTCTCAGCAAGGAGCTTGGTGCACTCCGCGTGCAGCTCGTCTCCATTCAGGATGGTGTGGTCCTCGACCTGCAGCGCACCAACGCTCAGCTGCAGGCCCGCCTGCAGGCAGCCGCGGAGGAGTCAGTGGCTGGGCAGCAGCTCCGAAACCAAATGCAGTCCCTCCAGCGGGCAACGGCGGAACTGCAGGGACAACTCACGGAGGCACAGGAAGTGAACGCAGAGCTGAAGCGGTGCGTACAGGAGCAGGCGGGGACGCTGCGCCAGCGAGAGGAGGCAGAGGAGATTGCCCAAGCGGGGATGAGGGAGAAGGCAGAGGAGGTGCGGCAATTGCGCACGGAGAACACCAAACTCACAGCTGCGCTGGAGGGACTGCGACAGCAGACTACACTGATTCAGGGAGAACTGCAGTCCCTCTCCGTGCAAGCTGAGGGAGTAGGCGAGCGTGCTGGGGCGGACGCAGAGCGCGCCAGGGAGCTGGAGGGGCAGCTTCATAACGCTGAGGCAGCACTTCGCTTGGCACAGCAATCCGCTGCCGCTGCCGAGCACGCGCTGCTGGATGCTCAGTCGCTGGGGGCAGATGCAGAGGACCGCTGGAAGAGACGATACGAGGGCGAACGGCAGTTATTGCAGGAGGAGCGCACCAGGACACAGGAACTGGAGGAGCAGTGCAAGGAGCTTCGCGCGAGCGTGCACGCGGCGGAGATGAAGAAGCAGTCCTATGAGCACGCCCTCCATGCCGCTGAGGCCGCCGCTAAAGCCCACCGCACATCGGCAGACACGCAGGCGGAGGCCAGGGCACGGCAGCTGGAGGAGCGTCACGCGGTGACCACGGAAGGCTACGAGAGACAGCTGCGCACCTACCGCACACAACTCGAGGCTCTGCGCCAGACGCTGCGTCGGATGGAAGAGGACAGCGAGCAGCGGGAGGGCGGCAGTGCGGAGCAGCAGCGCCAGTGCCAACAGCTGCGCACAGCCCTTGCCGACGCAGAGGCCGCGCAGGGAGTTCTGCAGTCGCAGCTCCGGGAGTCAGCCGCTGCGGTGAAGACGCTCCAGACGCACGTATCGGCCAGTCGCGCCGACACGCAGGCCGCCGAGGCACACCGGAGACAGCTGGAGGAGCTGCTGGTCGATGCATCCAGCACGACTCCTTGCTGGGAGGACCTCTCCTCTGTGCTGGCCCGGCTGCAGCGCACTTTGACCGAAAAGGTCAGCACCGCCGTCACTGCCACTTCAACCGAGGTTGCTGCGCTTGAGGAGCAGATGAGTGATGCGCTGAGGGGGCTAGTGGCGGAGGTGCAGGGGGCGGTGGAGACGTGCTGTGAGGCACAGGCGCAGCGCTGGGCTAATGTTCGGCGCCGTGTGCTCTCCGGGTACAGCGGGGTGGAGAGGGCGGACTCCCCTTCCTCCTCGGTGATTGGTGGTGCGAGTGGGAGCCCGAACGCGGCAGCGCGCCGGCAGCGGGAGCGCCGTGGTCGCAGTGGTACAATGCCGCACACAGACAGTGAGACAGAGGTTGGCTCCGATGCGCACACCGACAAGAGCAGCGCCCTTCTGCTCGTCAACGTTACTGCCCACGCACGTGCGGCGCGTGAGCTGGTGCATGCTGCGTACGAGGCAGCGAGCCACAGCCGCGAGAACCTCAGTGGGTCCCTCGCTGATCTTCAAAGCCAGCTGGAGAGCACGCGCGCCGCGCTCGCCCATGCACAGGGCGAGTGTGCCCTTTTAGAAACCACAGCGGCGGAGCGGGCGCGGGACGCGGAAAAGGAGAGAGCTCAGTGGGTCTCTCAGTTGCAGGATGTCAAGCGCCGACGTGAGATGGAGTGCGCTGCGCTGGAGGAGCGGCTGCAGGTTCAGACTAAACGCCTGCGGGCACTGGAGAGAGCAGATCAGCAGGTGGAGACACTCACGCGCCGTGTTGCAGAGCTGCAAAACAGCGCCGAAACCAAGTCCTCTAAACTGCTGGCGGAGGCGCGGGCAGACCGCGACAAGGCTGCTGTTCAGCTACAGCAATCCCAGCGGGAGTGTGTGGAGCTGCAGAAGGGCCTGCAGCGACTGCGGGCGGAGGTGGAAGAGATGCACACAAGTCTGCAGACCACCTCAGCAGAGTCGCAGACGCAGGCACAGGCACAGCAGGCGCGCATTGAGCGTCTGGAGCGCACGATCAGGGAGGAACGGCAGCGCGCGGCGGTGCTCGCGGAGGCGCAGGACGAGACTCTACAACAACGGACAGAACAGCTCACCAGCGATGTGGCATCTCTTCGCGAGCGCGTGCGGGCGGGACAGCAGGGGATGAAGCTCCAGGAAGAAGCCCATCAGGCGGAGCGTAAGGAGTTGGAAGCGATGCGGCGCATCAACAAGGCACTGGAGGCGCGCCTCAAGGAGATCGAGGATGACCGAAACCCACTGAGGCAGCAGTTACACAGTCTTCTTTCTTCTGAAATCTAAGAGGGGAGTGGTGAGGGGGTCATTGCCATTTCTCGGTCGGTCTGTGCGCTAGTGTGTGTTTGCGTGTATAGTTACGTGTGTGTGTGTGGTGAGGGAGAGGGCATTCTCTCTTTCTGTTTTTGCTTTTGCGCCGCAATTGTCTTGAAAATCAAAACTACGAACAAAAAAATGACTGCCTTAATTTTGTTTTCTCTTACTGTTGTTGTAGCGGACACTGCAGTGCCGCCATCACATTTCCGAGACCATACTGACCAAAAACGCCCATGCGCATGTGCATGCCCTCCTCTTACATTCATTACTTTATCGCTATTATTGTTAGATACGTTGAAGAGCAGCAACCTTACTGTAGGTGCGCAAAGAGATCCAACCCTCGCTATTACCACTCGCTCACAATTACACAGACAGAGGCCACTATACAACCACAGTGATCGCTGCGGTTACTTTCTCTTTGTTATCTCTCCTCCGTTTTATTATTTTTTTTCCACTCCTCTTACCCCCACCTTCAACTCCTGTACAGTGCTCTTGTCCAGCACACAAACACACGCTGATACGGATCACCAATATACTATCTCTGGTGACTTGTTGTTGCTCTCTTGTTTCTTTTCTACTCATCACGTTGCTCATCCATCATGTTCAATGGCCTCTCGACATCAAAATCACAGCCCACTGGGAAAGCACGAGTGGCAGCGCGTGGTGCCTTCAGCAGTGGTTTAACGAGCACCTCCTTTGGCCTGGTACCTCGTGAAAGTCGCGCGCTGCAGCCGCGACCCAATCCAAACGTTCCCACTGCACAGGCGAAGAAGGGGAGGAGTATGATGAGGGCTGAGCCTCCTCCTCAGTCTCGCCGTCACTTGGACCCACACCACTTCACAAACCTCTCCGACGCAGCGAAGCGTGAGGAGGGCCGTCTCGGGAAGGCACGGGTGGCGGCGTCGGCTGAGCAGCAGCGCGCGGCGGCATACTACGCCAGCGGGCGCCAGCCACTGACCGTGCAGCCACCTGGCCAGGAGCAAAACCTCTACCTCACCTCCTACTATTACACACCGCTGCCCGCCAAGGAGACGTCACCGCCGCCGCCACAACTGCGCAGCAACAATGCCACGTGCAGTGGGAACCCCCAGCTGACCTCCGTGCAGCTGTCAGAGGCGCGGCTGCGTCGCCTGCAGCGGAGTGGGGTGCCGGACTACAGCGAGGCCGCCGCCAAGGTGCTCGCCCAGCATAGGGGGGACATTGCTGTGGTGGACGCGGAGGCGAAGCTCTCCCGCCAGGTGGCGGCCAAGGAGTTCGCCAAGGACTCTGAGACGAGGGTGGCCACCATCGCTGCGGAGGCAGCGCACCATCACCAGGAGAACCTCGGCTCGCCAGCCCCAGCGATTGAGCGAAGCATCCCTTTTGCGCTCGATGACTCCGCGCCGCGGCCTGACAGCCTCAGCGCGGGTGCGGGTGGCGTGCGCGTCCGGAAGGACCGCAACAAAGTCTCCTCACCCCCGCAGGCGCGCGAGCGCGTTGTGGATCGTCACCTGCTGGATGGGCCCACTCCATATGACACCGTGTTTGAGTCCGGGGAATCGTACCCAGCCCCGCCAAGCGCGGGTGTGTCGAGAGGCTTGTGGGAGAAGCCCATGCTGGTCCGGCCAGACCCTCGCAACGGCAAGGAGTGCGTCGAGGACAGGGACACGCTGGCCTTGAAGCGGGCCCGCGCCCGCGCTGGGACAGTGTCAGCAGAGCGCCACGATGCTATTTTTGGGTCTGGAGGATCCACCCCAAACACTAGCAGGGTGAAGACGCTGCGCCAGCGCACAGAAGATCGGTGGAGGGGCGAGGAGCGGGCGCAGGAGGCCCGTAAGACCGGACGTGCCAGGGCACACGGGCAGTACAAATCAACAGCTCTGTGGTAATCCGCAGTGCGCAAGTACACTGCATCAGCAATACTGCGGTCGGGGCCGAGAAAGAGAAGTTTTTTTTTAAGTAAGATGAAGAGGGTTTGTATGTGTGTGTGTGTGTAAAGTGGGCTTCAGAGGAGAAGGGGTGGCTATATCAGCTTCACCCTCCTTGTTGAGCACAAACTGCGCTGTAGCGTGCACACCGTTACATTTTATAAAATGCACACGCACGCGTGATGAAGAAATATACATATATACATAACTTTCACTTAGATGTTACAGCCTATTAGATCAATGTGTCTGAGGAGTTAGATTCTCCTGCAGTCACTAAAAGAACAAACAGAAACTCAAATCTGTACACACACACACTATATATATATATATACATCTCAAGCGGCACTGTATATGAATGCACCCCTCCCTCCCACCTGTTCCACGCATATGTACCGTTTTGGGCTTGTATGTGCAGTGGTATGTGTGTGTGTGTGCGTTTAGTGCTGTGGTGCACCTTCACTCACCGGCTCGTCAAAATGCTGTACTTCCGTTTTATTACTACCATCACATTTTTTTCTCCGGAGGGAAGAGAGAAACGAACAGCCCACAGGGAACACACACACAAAAATGAACAGTGTGTGTCCCTGGGTATAGTCGAAATGATACTGTGCAGCAGTTCACGCTGTGTGCGTCTGTGGCTGCATGTGCCCGAAGGCACATATTCCATACTACATATCTTTGGTGTTGTGGATTTTCTCCTCTCCCTCCCCTGCATTCATTGGTCTTCCTCCGTGTGCTTTGTTTCACTCTTTTTTTTTACATTTCCTCACTTCTTCAATCATCGCAGACGGGACAATACGATCCCCACCACCACCACCCTCAAAGCCCTCTTTATAGTACAGGCACAAATCCAGCCGATTAGTCATGAGTACGGCGGTCGATCCCACGCTCAACGAGGCGGCCGACGTGCTCTTCACGCCAGAGGAGAAGCAGAAGCTGAAGGACAACCTCATTACTGAGCAGATCAAGCAGGCCAAGTACCTGCGTGAGCATCCAGAGATTGAGCGCACGATGCGGAGGGCAATCGCGGAGTTGGTAAAGGCCAAGCCCGATGATGCAGTTGGCTTCCTCACTAGCTACTTTGTGGACAATGATCTAGAGGAAGTAGAAATCACAGAAGCAGCCAAGTGGTTGGAAGCGCAGCAGACAAGCAACAGTCACCGCGAGCCAGATGAAACCGATCAGTGACAACCACAAGGGGAACATATATGGCTTCAGGTTTTTTAAAGCGCGCACACACACGCACATATATATGTACAGGATACACCCTCGATTGTGCTATTGGGGAGCACACTTGTAAAATCCCTCGAACTTGTTAGGAGAGAAAGCAAAAAAGAAGCAGAGCGCATCATACAAAAACAAAACGCTGAGGTGCGATGGTAGAAAGGCTCCGAAATCGTGAGGGAACAGTGATACCTCTCCCTCCCCTTTCTTCCGATGTCATGGCGTGCTACAAATGAGCGTGGACGCTGCTTTCACGGAGTCTAAAAATGGCTGCATCTTTCTCTTTTTTACGTTATTTCCCACCTCTTACTCGACGTCATTCTTCTCTGCTATTTTGTATTTTTTTTTTTTCGATATTGATTTTGTTATGCGCGTGTCTCTGTGTGAGTGTGCATTTGTTCCGATTTTTAGGCGACGCGCACCCCCGCTCCCGCCCCGACGCCCCCCCGCCCCCCCCGCCGGCCCGCCCCCCCCCCCCCCGCCAACCGCACCCCC
>JAODGE020018528.1:0-10480 GCA_027574965.2 Ecitophya simulans
TTACTTATTCTCCTGTCACATTTCGACCAGTTTGTCATTGTCTCTAAATTCGAAAAAATCGAAAAGTCAATCTGCCCATTGTTGAATGTTACGAGTATTAACAAATCAATACGACACGGTTGTAGAGTAAAAATGAGCTTTCAAATGGTATTTTACACTTGTTCGATATTTATTGAAAATTGGTGGGAGACAGGTGTTTATGTTAAACGCTCATTACTTATTACTCAACCCATTATATTTATATTATTTTAATGTTTTACATCAAAACAATGCAGTTTGTCAAATAATCATGTTCGAATCCCGATGTAGAAGTTATGCATAGAGATAACAATCAATGGATTGGTGCCGTCTTAACTCCTCCAGCTTTGGTGCAACAGACTCTGATCAACAGCGTCTTACACGTTTATGTATTCTTTTTAAAAGATTGCTGACACGCTCGACACCTTGTTATTTATTTTGCGTATAAAGTTTGCACTCGACGTTGTTGTTTTCGTTGTAAGTAAATTGTCATTTATTGCTTGTTTGATCTGTATTGAACATTCCGTAACGTGTATCTATTAGTTGTTCTGGTGATACACCATAATCAACAAAAGGATGCTGGCAGATGATGAAGGAAGAATTAAATTGATAATGTTTGCTTCATTGCTAGTGTACGCATAGTTGGTTGTATTCATAAATGATTGCGATTATCCCAAAAGAATAATGATTGTGAAATATTATTACAACTCATGCGTTCGAGGAACATGTTCGAAATGCGCGTTCGAAATTCTCATTAGTGTGATACCTATTGCTGACAGTTAATTAGTTTCAGTGTATTAATCTCTTTCCCACTTTCCGTCCTACATTTATGACATGTCGTGCGTTTATCTGCGAAGATCCCCACACCTGTCTCGAGCTCGCGCGCCGCGCCGTTTGGGCCGAGCGTGATGGATCGCTTTCGGCTATCAAAACACGCATTTTGTCCCAATGCCTGTACCTTTTAGCGCGACGCGGCGCGTTCTCAATTCGTCTCGGTTACCTGCGCGATGTTGCCTTAAGTGTCTTTCGCGATCCTTGGTGTCTGGGCTGGCGGCCGCCAAGGGGGGTGCGCGCTCGCCCTGCCTCGGGTCGTCGGCGCGAACGACCGTTTCCGGACGGCGCGACACGAAGACTTTTCGCCTGAAAACGATCGCGCCGAAAATCGCGCACCTTGCGAACGGACGTCGACGTTTCGGCGCCTAAATGCGTCTGCGACGTGCGCGACGAGCGGCGGCCGATCGTCGGCGGTGGGGTGGAGGCGGCGGGTGACGCGCGGTGGCTCGAAGGGAGATTGCTTGATGGGATCGCCGACGGCGGCGGCGGCGGCGGCGGCGGCGAGATCCTCATTTTGGTATGTAAATTGCCGTCGCAAGGAAGGAGAGAGCGCGGCCGATCGGGTCCCAAGCCATGAATACCAATCGGCCGACACGGTCGACCGGATGCGCCCCGCCGCGTGATTGTCCGCCGATTGACAATTTTCTAACGTCGCGCGCCGTTTCGGCGGCCGATCGTTCGCGGACGCGATCGCAATTAAGTAAATCCCGCGCTCGCGCGATCGATTTGCGCCGAACCGCCGCCGAACGGCAGATCGGGCGATTGCGAATGTGCCCGGCCGAAACGCGACCGTAACGAGAGCAATTTCCGTCTAATTTACTTATTCGCGGCGAGCCGATAACAGCCTTCGGCCGACCCCGCCGCCGCCGAATGAATGGGTTAGGTCGCGGAGTGCGCGGCGCGAAATTGATTTTGTTTTTGTTGCGCTTGATTGCACGCCCGATTGGTCGATTTCCACTCGATTCGTGGAATAAGAGTGGCCTTTCATGCTCGCGCTCGTCTCGCGCGCCGCTTTCGAAGCGAATTACACACATCCACTCCTCGCACAGATCGCTTTATCGCCGCGCTAATCGTTATTTGCATTTAAGTACTTTTCCACTGGCTGTGCGCGGAAATTTCTTCAGATTTCGCTGAAAATATTCGAATACGTGAGGTTGAGTAATACGTAATGAGACTTTAACCCGGACAGCTGTTACGTCACGATTTGTTCAAAATTTGTACAACTGTACTACACAATTCAAGAGCGCATTGTTTTTTCTTTACAACCTGGTCGTCTGCATTGGTTGACATTCGTGACCTTCAACAATGAGGAGGATCTACAAAAGTTAGCTCTTCAACTTCTTCGAATTTTGGCCAACCGGTAAATAGGCATCGACAAACTGGTCACACAATGACAAGAGATTGTTTACTTTTCTACTGGCTACTCACTAAAAATCACGTACCCGAAATTGAGTAATACGTAATGAGAGTTTAACCTTCACAATTTGTGTAAAATTTAAACAACTTTTAATGCAAATATTAATTTTCTCTTCTACAACCCTTCTTCATTGGTTAACGTTTATGACTTTCAACAATGAAAAGGACTTTCAAAGTTAGCGGCATCAACTTGTTCAAATTTAGGCCAACCAAATTCTGATAAAAAGGCATCGACAAACTGGTTGAACAATAGCAGAAGGTCGTTAGCAATAACAGAAAATCAAAAATTAAATTCTTGTTATATTTGTTGTTCTATTCTCTATTTAGAATATACGATAATTTACTACACTGTACTTTCTCAATTCTATTGCTCAGTACTTATTACTCAACTCAATAGAAACAAAAGATAATATTATATTAGATGCATAACCCTAAGTGGCAACGTATGTAATGACGAAATTCACAGATGGCGCTCACGTAGGTTAAAACTGTTTTTTAGCTTTCGAACTTCAATGAACTTGTTATTCTGTCACTTAAAATTTGTATAATTCAGTCGCGACAATCTCAGACATGCGATCAGCAGAAAAAAACTTTGTGGGGTAAACAGAGGCAGAAATAAATAAAGCACTCCTAAAAGTACTAATACTAGATAAATGAAGAAATATTCAATACTAAATATGAATTAAATAAATGCTTGTTACATTATTTTCTAGTAATTATAAAAGAATATTAATTGAAAATCATGGAATTTTTATAAAAAGCATAGGCAAAAATTCATACGTATCGAAAGGCGAGACTTGGTAAGTTAGTTAGTAATGCCATCTATTAACATCAAGAAAAGCACAGTATTCCCCTCCAACCCCTTGTCGCAAGAAATGTATGTATCTATGATAGAACCGATCTAACGTATAAGATAGGCAACCAAATACGCAGAAATTGCATGTACGGCAAAATCGCTTAAAAATCTCGAAACGAGCTGTAGAATCGTTCGGGCAAGCTTTACAAAAGTAAATTTCATCGTCGCAGCGCTCGCGAGTGGCAGCACGAGTATCAAATGTGCAAGCACTCGCAAGTACTCGATGTAATTTCATATTTCGATAAGTTGCGTGAAGTGTGCGGCGAAAATGGCGCGCGACCCCGCGAACCGCTTCCGGCCGTTTGTGTGCGAGCGCGCGCGCGCGCGAAAGTCAAGTATCGGGCGTTATTATCGCGCCGCCGCCGTGCGCTCGATGGGGCGATTAGTAAGGGTGTTTAGCGCGCACAATAACGCACAATCGACACAATGAAGTGGCGGCGGCCGGGCGCCCGTCCGCACCCCGAAGCGGCGCGCGTCCGCCCCACGCTCGCGCGACTATTAGCGCGTTGTGTGTTGCGGATTACCGTGAAGCAATAAAGCCGCGCCGCGCAGCCGCATTCGACTTGCGACGCGCGCGTTTTTCGTGTATTTCTCGCGCGTCGCTTTGACTGATCACGTTTCATTAACGTGTTTGTTTCGGCGCGTCGTAATTTCGCGTTTGTCGTGTTTTTGGAATGACGCGTGTTTGCGTCAATATCGAGAGTGTTTGAACACATTCTAGGTAATTATGTGCTTATAACAAACGCACAATAAACACGTGGTCACGCGATGCGGAGATTACGCAGTGTGCGCAGTCGACGTGTCGGCGGCGGCGGCGGCGGCGCGACTTCTCACCATATCTGCCGCCATCGACGCCCCTGCTGCATTAACCAGAACGAGGTCCCGCAATGCCGTTTGCTTGCGGTTTTCGCCCGGCGCCGGCGTTGCAAAATAATGCGTTTTGCAGTAGGTGGATTTAATTTGAGCGATGCAAATTCGATTCTGTCGCACGCTGTGAGCAATTAAGTGCGCACTCACATCGGCGGCATTGTGCCGCACGTGCCGCCGTGAAATTCCCGTGAAAAATTAACGCCGACACACCGCTTCCCACATCAAAAGAGCGGAAAGCACTCCACAAAAGGCGCGAGGGTGGCGCGCGCGCGCGCGCTCGCGCTCGTTGGGGGTGGGAGCGTCGCGTTCGTAAGGAGCGCCGCGACGCATGGGCGTGCGCGGTTTACGTATGCATGTGACGCGAACTTGTTAACGACAGGCGAATTCGCGCCGCCGCCGCCGCCGCCGCCGCCGCCATTGGCGGGCGTTTCTGCGTTTTTCGGCGCGTTTCGAACGGCGGCGACGGCTATCAATTTCGCGTTCGTCAACGTGAGCTCGCTCGTCGATTTCGATCTCGGCACGCTCGCCGCCGTATGACTAGCAATGGCAAAAATTTTTAAATAATCGATTAATCGATTAATAACAATTGTTAAAAATTATTCGTTTATTAAAATTTATTACAATCGATTAAAACTTTTTAATAAATTTTCGATTAATAAAACTTTTTTAAATATTTATCTTCACTAAATTATTGATATTAATACTTTAAATATTTAAATGTATATGTTTTAATTAATAACTAACTAATGGGTTAATTCCATTGGTCACAATTCCATTGTGTTGTTTTTTTTATTTAATTCATTCCTTAATTTTATTCTAGCTGGCTCAAATTATAAATGCTTACTTACCTTATATAAACATTGATTCCAAAAACAAAACCTCATTCATAATTCTAAATCCTTTAATTTCTGTTTAATGCATCATTTGCAAAGAAATCAAGTTATATAACTAACTAGGCAAATAAATTAATTACAATTACGACAATTTACGTAATTAGAAAAATATTAAACTTGCAATCGATTAATCGATTATAAATACTCGATTAAATCGATATTTTATTTGCAATTAATAATCGAATTAATCGATTAATCGATTAATTTTGCCATTTTTACGCACGACGCGGTATTCATAAAGCGGGCGTGCGGTGAGCGACGATTCGTTCGTGGGCGATTTAAATACGAGCCGCGTGTCAACCTCTGCGGACGTCAGTCGAATTGTGCGAGGACGACCAGGGACGAAAGGTGGAAATCGCCGTAATCGGATCCGTCGGCGGCGATGCGTTCGACCCTCGACGCGCACCGCTCCCTGCCCATGAATAACAATATCGCGTGTCGCGCGACGGCCCTCGGAATCCATCTTATCGACGCGCGCATCGGACGCCATGTGCTAATATCGCGATATCGGCGCGACGCATCGCCGAAATCGTGCGCGCGCCGTTCGCGATCGGCGGGATTTAAATAAAATTTAAATGGAGCGAGAGATGCTGACGATAATACGACTGCGCCGGGCACTTAGCGAAACGTTTGGAACGCGTGCATAATTGATGATGGTTTTTGTTGGTATTTTTTTTTTGTTTGCGTTCGGGGATCTTGGTGAATTCGATACGACGCGCATATGGCGCCGGACGACGCTACGGTTTTGGCAACATTCGGATTTGTTGCTGCGGTTAATTATCTCGCATCGACGCAATTAGTCATAAACGCGGCCGCAAATTCCGGCCGCATTGTCGACGCGCATTAGCGTGTTTGGAAGCGACATTCCGCGTATCTGCGCGAGCATAATGCGAACGAGAAAGGCGCAACAAAAGTGCGGGCACGATGCGATTAAACCTTAGAATAACAATGCGCCCGCCGCGAACGCGGGGAGCGAACGCGTGGGGAAGCGCGCTTTGTGCGCGACGACGCAACGACGACAGCGACGCCCGCCAGCCGAGGAGGCGGCGGCGAAAAGTCGAGCTCTGGTCGAGGGAGGCGGCGCCGGCGGCGCGACCGTGCGGTTCGCCAGCCTTCCCGGAAGATGGATGCGTGCGCGCATTGTTTCCGGTCGCGGGCGAAAGAAACCCTCCTAATTCCCGCGTTACTTAAGCTAACGACCGCGCGCGCCGCGCAAATCTGCCAGTAAATGGATCCGTGAATGCCGGCAAGTTCATTCATCAACTGGACCCCCTCGGCTTTCTTCTCGTCGCGCCACGTTCGGGAGCTCGACGCTGGAAATGTCGGAAATGGCAAAATGTATCGATATATTCTGGCAATATGAATATTGAAAAGAAAATATCGATATATTTCAGTTCTTTATGTTCTAGTATGATATTTAGGTATTCTAATATATTAGAATGTGGTAAAAAAAGATCGAATTTTATATCGTTTCGATAATCCGAACTTAATATCGATATATCGATATAAATATATAAATATCACATATTGCTCAAGAATATTATTATAACAATAATAAAATATTACTATATCAACATATTGATAGATTGATATATTTATATATTCTAATGTATTAGAATCTGTTACAAATTTATTGAATTTTATACCGTTCCAACAATTGAAATTGAATATCAATATATCGATATATTGATATATCAAAAAATAAACTATTGCTCAAGAATTTTGATATAAAATATTGATATATTGCTATATTGATATATTTAGATATTCCAATATTTTTAAATGTGTTAAAAATATCGAATATTATATCGTTTCGATAATCCGAACTTAATATCGATATATCGATATATAAAAAAATCAAATATTATTATTATTATTAATATTATATCAATATATAAATATATTTATAGATTCTTTAGTATTGGAATGTATTAGAATATGTTAAAAAATAATTGAATTTTATACCGTTTCAATAATCCAAACTTAATATCGATATATCAATATATCAATAAATCAAATATTGCTCATAAATATTGTTATAACAAAAATAAAATATTGATATATCAATATATTGATATCTTTATTTATTCTAATATATTAAAACCTGTTAATGATTTATTGAAATTTATATCGTTTTAATAATTGGAATTTAATATCGATATAGCGATATAACAAAAATCAAATATTGCTCAAGAATATTGTTATAACAAATATAAAATATTGATATATTTAGATATTCTAATATATTAGAATATGTTAAAAAATATTAATATTTATACCGTTTCAATAATAATATCGATATATAGATATATCAAAAAATAAAATATTGCTCAAGAATATTATTACAACAAAAATAAATTATTGATATATCTATATATTGATATATTTAGATATTCTAATATATTAGAATGTTTAAAAAAATATAATATTATATACCGTTTGCATAATCCGAATTTTATATCGATATATCAAAAAAAATTCTCAAAAATATTGTTATAACAAAAATAAAATATTGATATATCAATATATTGATATATTTAGATATTCCAATATATTAGAATGTGTTAAAAATGTATCGATTTTCATACCGTTTCGATAATCCAAAAATAATATCGGTATATCGTTATATTTATCAGAAAAATATTATTATAAAAAAATCGATATATCGATATATCGATATATTTACGACATTCCATGACGGCACGAAAACCCATTTGAACCGATGGTTGCAGTGTTATGTATAAAAATCATTTTCGGCCATCATTGTTAATGGTGGGCGAATTATCCAATATAAAAGTGACGTTTTCCCATTTTCCTTGATCAGCGTGATTGCCCAATGAAGCGTGTCGCGATGAAAGCGGAAAGAGCCAACCCCTCACATCAATATCCTCGTAATAACTTCAATCATAGCAGAACGCAATCGTGTCCACTCGATTCGAGCGTTTTCTTCTCCGTTTGTTTTTTTTTTCTGTGAGTGCCGTCCCTATACTGCGAAACATAACCTCGCATATGGTCTATTTAAACTTTCCACTCAATTTACCCGTGTTCCGCGGGGTTTTCGTCGTCTCTCGTGAATCCCCGCGCGGAGATGTCTTTAGTGGCCGTCCGACGACCGTCCGAAATGGAATTCGTTAGGCGTTCGCAGCTTTCGGCATTCGTATCGAATGAACGATTGCGAATCGCAAAGGACCAAAGCGCGCGTGCGTCACTGATAGGGCTTTTAGTGGCCGAGCAAATCGCTTTGACATTATTCATGCGAACAAATTGCGACGTCTCTGGCGAGATGGCCGATGCCCGGCCGCCAACTGAACGTCGTCCCGATGATGTCGAAGCGCGTGTTGGCAGTAAATGTAAGTAAACGCCCGTCCCGAGAAATCCACAATCCGGCCCGTTTTATTATGCAGTTTGCGCGTTTTATCTACCAGAAATATTTACAACGTCCCGGACGACGGCGAGCGGAGAGCTCCTACTTTTCTTTCTTTTTTTTTATCGACTTTAATGCCGAACTTAATGAACCATAAATTCGCGCATCCGGAGACGTCCGGGAAGGGTAACTCGCCCGCCCGACGGTCGTATTAAGTAAAATACACTTTGGGGACCCGCTTTGCTTCGACGCAACGCATTTTATATCCGAAGCGAAATCATTTCAATCGCCGATCGATGCGCTCCGATGCGGCGAGCGGCGCCGGGCGCGCTCTTCGCGAGGAACAAACCGCAATGAGTAAACAAGCCGGCGAACGAGGCCATTTCGGACGGTCGGCGATCGCCGTCCGTCGTCGACGGCGGCGGCGATTCGGCAAAAAGTAATTATGTCCGCCGCGCCGTTAATCCGCCCCGAGGTCGTGGAGTCTGGCGTTCACGTCGCATTAGCGCCGAATACGCGTAACAAGCGTAAAATGTATAATGCGAGTCCATAATTCTTTAGTAAACGAACGCGCACGCGTCGCGTAATATCGGCATCGGTAACCGATGGGATGTTATTGCCGTCGCGCGCGCGCTCCCCTTTCGTCGGATTCGCTGGACCGGAAGTGTTAACATAGCATTATTAGTTGTGTATTAGCGCACCCCATGAGATTGGGGTCGCAGCCGACGCGCCGCGGCAAATCACCCTCTGATACACATCCACTCCACCGGCGCCCCTCGGCGCGCCGACGACATCGAGAACATTTTTATTGCCAATTTGCCCGCCCGCACAGCGCGCACAAAGATTATATTAACTTTATCGCTGCGATCATAATAGAGCGCGGGCGTTTCGCCATTTTCATTCAAATCTAAACGGATACACAACACAGAAAAATAACTAGTCTGATTACACCCGTGCGTTGGATTGGTATCAATACATAATCTTTGCGACTTTAAATTATAGAAAATTTCGAGTAGCAAATGAAGTGTTTGTATCACACACGTTTGGATGAGATTGACATGTTAAATTCCAGCTTGGATAACTAAATTTAAGAATAATCCAACAATTCTGCATTGCACCGCCATCTATCGTGGAATATATAAACTTGAGCGGTGAGTTGCATGACTTGGTACGGGATGATAAAACAAATATAAGAGAAAACTGTTAAAATGATTGTAGCATATTTTTTGTAGTTTTCTATGTAAAGTATTTAATCCAGAGAGTATTTTTACACAGAATGCAAAAGGGGTCAATTTCTCCGACACATTCAAGAATTGTTTCAAAATTCAGAAATGATACATTTATTCGGACCATAGTGAAAAATCAAATGTTTTCCTGGACTTTTAATTATGAAATTTTGAAAGTTGCAAAAAAAGAAGACTGTTACTTCTGACACCCAAAATTGGATCATGTTATAACTTCTTCCAAACACATCTTATAAATTTAAAACCTATCAATTCACAACATTCAATAGAAACTGAAATGTTATAGTCTTCTAATTGGCACATTTTGGCTTATGTCAGTACAGGATATTAATTATTAGTGAACAACAAAAACACCGCTGATAACGCAACAATTTGCGATGATTACTCATCCACTGATTGCTCTGCATAAACGTTGACACATAAAACGCGCACTTTGTTTATACTGCAAAACTAGCAAGAGGATAACGCATCTGCTCTCGACGTGAAAAAAATAGGTCGTGTTTTTTTTATTTGATAGAACGATCGATATTATGTTCGAAAAATATCGCAAATATTATCGCAATCACGTCGCGTGTGATATCGCAATGTAGTTGCCAATTTGTTTTTCTCTGCGGTAAAAAAGTTATATGACACGCGGGTTCGGGTGTCAGAGCTAGTCGTTTTTTCTAAAAATGTCCCCAAAACCAGAGAGTTTCGATAAAATGGTTAGTTCTTTGATACATTTTCAATAAATATACTGCTGACATTTATTGTGTCCACGTTGCACAGTGGGGCCAAACGCCGAAACACGCGGAACAATGCAAAAATTTATGTTTTCTAAATAAAAACTTAATTGGCTCATGTCATTAATAGATAGTTGTGACATATGGATCAAAACACCAACAAATAAAAGAATTATTGGTTTAAAAAGTACAACTAATTAAAGTCAGAAAATATATTGTAAGAAATTTTGTTCTTAAAATTGCCCTGTTTCAAGATCTTGTAT
>JAODGE020018530.1:0-21525 GCA_027574965.2 Ecitophya simulans
AATTACAAGCTTCTAACGATCGCGCAGAGCCAGTCGCGATTCGGCGGAAAGTAAAAGACGGCGATTGTTTCCGCGCCGCGCGCAAGAATGCGCTGTCCTCGCTAATGATAGCTATTGGGCGTATTACGTTTAAACGGCGTAATTATGGCTCTCGCGCGACGACGCAGAGACGACTTCCTGTCCGTCGGCAGCACCTGTGCCGGCGACGAGTGCATATAGCACTCCGGCGGCGCGCAGGTAGGCAGATAGGTGCTAATTACGGACGCGCAGATCGTAAATGCCAGAAACGCGGTGGCGCGCGCGCGCGTCATAACATTTAGCGCCCTCCTAATCGGCCGGCCGAGACGCCGCGCTGTCAATTAAGAGGTGCCGAGCGGGCTAATCACGTCGGCATTCCGCACGTCGGGGCAGGTAGCAGCGCGGTCGTGGGCGACGGTAATGACGATTCATTGCCGGCGCGGCGGCGGCGCTGGACACTCTCTCGGTGATAACATCGTCGGCGCGATGGCGATCGCACACCTAGAGCTACCCCCGTTAATGGCGGCCATCACTCTGCGCCTTAATCAAGCCTCGCGGATGCGCATGCGTCGCCCGTTACCGCTCACTTAGCGCGGAAGCGGCGGCGGTCGTGGCCGCGCGCGGCGTCTTAATGAGGCCCCCGGACGCGCGCGCATACATCAGCGCCGAGTCGCGATAGGCGCGCCGCGGTTAATTAGCGAAAAGTGCGCGCGCGGCGCGGATTCGGCCACACGCACGGCCGCACCGAAAAAGCATCTTGATAAATCGGACGCATCGAACGGGTTCGACGACGCGATTTGGGAAAATCTAATTACGCGCCGAACCAGTCCGTCGGTGGGCGGGTGCACGGTAGCCGGCGATCGGTCGCTCGGAGACGCGCATTCGAAAACGCGCCGGCGACGGAAGCCCGTAATGGCGCGCGCGTGATCTGGCCCATGCGCCGAAATGTTCGCCCGGCGCGCCCGGCGCCGCCATTAAAACACGCGTCGGGCGCGCGCCGCACGCGTCCATGAAAAATTGATCGGCGTCGTAAACGCGGCGCCGAAAATGACGGAACGGCCTGCGGATCGCTTTTACGGCGCGACCTCTTTTCCGTCGTAAAATCGGCGCGCGCGCGCGAAAAATGCGCGCGCCGCAATTAAGGCGCTCGCGTCCGCCGATTAAATCGCGCCTCATCCTCCGCCTCCGCCTGTTTGCGCTCGTCGCTGCTGGGCCCTCCGCTCGCCTACTAATAAGCGCTGGAATGCGGTCGGCAGGTTGGAGGAAATCGATTACGCCGCATGCTCATAACCGTGGACGCTTGTCTCGCGATTCCGGCAACGATGCGTCGAAACGGTAGCGTCGGGGCGGAAGACAAACGGGGCAGCAGCAGCAGCCGCCCCGCGCCCAGACGGGGCTTAATTGTAATTGCATGTTACACGAATTCCGGATCGCCCACTCGCGTCTTATTTATTGGCCGGCCTGTCGGACAATTAGATCTGGGTCCGGCGAGCGCGCTCGGCTGTTATTGAATCCGGCTTTAATTAGCCGATGATATTCCGTGATAACGATTCCGGCGATTCCGGTCGGACGACGCGTCAAGTGCTCTTCGCCGGTTAATTGAGCCGCGGCCGCGGATGGCCAACTCGCGAGCGTGTTCACTAGACGCTGGTTCGATATTCGGAATGGCCGATTCGGCGCCGCGGCGATAAAACGCCCGCTTTATGCGCCTCGAATAATTAGCTCATCTCGCGACTTAATCCGAGAGCTAGAAAATCCGCGGCCCATCGCGCGACATTGTTCTTCGGCGATTGTTGGCGTTCCCTTTGAAGGCCATTCAGCTCGCCGCTAATGCGCGCCGCGAATTATGTAATCGCACGTCCCGAAGTCATAATCTTCCAAAACGGGCGACGCGCGAATCTAAGCCAAGCGCGCGCGCGCGCTCCATTAATATTACTTAGAACCGATAAAATTTGGATACAATGGCCGTAAAAATTAATGCCGTTACCGAGAACGGGCATAAACATCCGCAGGAATCTCCGCGGTGCACAATGGGCCGGCGAGCGCGCTAGACGCGATGTGCGGACGGACTCGTAAAACCGAATCATCGTAAACGTCTCTATCGGCCCAAGTGCGTCCACACGTGGAATACTGATTCCGCGCCGCTTCCAGGAAGCGCGGGCGGCGGCGGCGGCGGCGGCGGCGGCGGCGATCGACGCATTTCGGTAATAACTTAATGCCGGCGCCGAAACAATGCAAACGTCGCGAGCACACGAACGTCCGACGCGCGCCGCGAACGCTCGGAATGCGTCCTAATGACGGCAATCAGTCTTGATTGTGCATCGATCGCCGGCCGGCGAGCCAGCGCCAAATAAGCAGCGTCGCGGGCCGTTCGGGCGCGCCGCGAGACGGGGCATTAACGGCGGCCAAAAGGAACGAGACGCGCCGAAGCGAGCCCGACCGGCCGGACGACGTGTCCGCATGGCGGTTCGTAATTTAGGCGATGTTATTAAACAGTAGCCGAGCCGAGGCCCGACCAGCGCCGGCTATCTCTCCGCGGCGCGCATGAGGCGAATGCGAAGCGCACCTGTTGATTAGTATTCAATGAAAGAAGTCGCCGGCCGTCGAGGTTGACTCGGGGAGTGGCTGCAGCGTTCGACGACGACGGCGCGGAGGTTTTTTCCGCGCGCCGCTCGACGGGAATGCGCGATGCGCGCGAATTCGGCGGTCGGCAGAATGCGTAATCTGCGCTACGCAATTGCGATCGCGAAATAGAGCGCGCCGTCTTCGCCGAGCCGTCATTAGCATACACTCCGGGCGGGTAACGCGGTAGCGGCCCGACCAGTTCTCCGGAGGCTCTCCCGTTCAGCGCGCTGCTATTTACGAGCGCGCGAGCGTCGCATCTGTCATGCCACCGTGCGTCCTGCCGAACAATATCGCGGGCACTTCTTCTACCCTCATTACGCGTCCGGCCGAGATAACGGAGAAACTCGTCCTGGTTTAGGCGTAGCCGCGCCGCGCGGGAAAAAGCGCCAACAGGATGAATATATTTGCGCATAATTGACGCGTCTGGCGTTCGGCGCGAATTAATTGCCTCGCGTTTGCACTTATCATCATCCGGCGTGCGAACGCGGCGGATTAATGGCGCTCGTAAATAGCGATAGCATTTTCATACGAATCGAACGCGATCTGCGCTATCGGTTGCGGGCGATGAGGAAGCGCGAATTCGGCGCGACGCGATGCAAATGAGACGCGCGCGCATGCGTGCGCAGCTCGGTAAGTAAGACGCCTTGGCGCGCGCGAGCAAATTCCCCGATCGCAGATAATATCGCCGGAGTGAGTGCAAACGAGTGACCGGCCGTAAAGCTAGCGCGCGCGACGCATTTACGTACTGATGGCCTCCTTCGCCGCCTCCCGCGGGATTGGCGCGTCCCTCCTTCGCCGTCCTTCGTCTCGCCAGGTCCTTCCGGCCGGAAGTGCCCGGCTCCGACTTCTGGCCATCGTCCGCCCTCGTAAAAAACTCCCTCCCTTAGGATAATTCTTCTTGTCCGCGCTATTTGTCCACTTTGCGTCGCGCCGATTGATTCACAGCGCGGCGCCGCAACTGCTTCCCCATCGAGTCGCACGCCCCGACAAATTGGCGACGAGCTGCGACGCGCTCGGTTATTAACATCATCGGGCCGTTGCGCCGGCCGATAAGGCGTCAGGTGCGCGTCGCCGTTTGACGACACACGCACACGGACATAAATTTCGACATGCCCGCCGCGAGCGCGCACCGAACAGCTGATAGCGCATCTCACAACCCGACACAACTCGCTCGCATTTCCTGTGCGGACACTTCCTATCGGCCCGTCGTATCTTTCTGCTTTTCGTGCGGCCGCGTCGCCGGCGTACGGCATCTTTTAATGGCCGTGGAAAAATGACGGCGCGCTCAAGGTGCACATGTCGCGGCGATAAATTGCCACGACCGGCCGGAACGTTTTTTTCCCCCGACGCGCCGCGTTATTACGCGTTTCGCCAATCGCGGGCGCTTTGTTTCCGCGACTTTTCCAAATTAAATACATTAAGGCCGTCGCCCGAACGCGGCGTCGTGGCGTGCGCTTATCGTCCGATCTGGAAGTGCCCGCAACGAAATTAATTTCGAACCGGAATCGCATATTCATTGCCGCTTAGCCGCCGACAACAAACACGGCCCCTTTCGGAAACAATCAAACGTTAAATAATACGAATAAAAACGCCAACCGGCCGTCACGCTCGCCGACGCACAATGGCTCGCGGACGGCGGCGCACACGAACCGAATTCACCACGTCGCGGGCAATCAAGATAATCGTAACCCGCACGCGGGCTCGCGTATCTTGGGCGCGCGCATCGCAACGGCACAATTTTCGGTGCGCGGCGGTCGGCGTTAGTTGGCGTTCATTAAAAACGTGTTCGATGTGCGCTCTTCCGCTCGCTGGTTCTCGCGTTGGCGCGGCTTTATTGTTCGCCTGCGCAGTGGCGCGTTCGCCGTGATTATCAGCGGGCGATTGGATCCCCTTGCAGTTTAATCAGGCCCGTAAGTGGCCGACGGCGAAATAGCGCGCTGACGTTCGAAAATGTGGCGATCGAAGCGGCGGCCGTCTTTCAATTAAATAATAATATTTTCCCGCGCCCATGCGAAAGATTAAGCCGATACCCAAACAACGCCGCAGCGCCTCGACTCGCACCCCTCGCGGCGCTTTAAAGTCACGTGCGCGATATTAAGTACGTCGGCGGCGGCGGCGGCGGCGGCGTGCGTGCCGGCGTGGCGCGGCGCTTTGTATTCGGGCGCTTCCCGTCGGCTGCCGATTACGGGATGCGTTCGGCGGGCGGCGTGCGCGCGTCATCTTCCCGGAACAAAACAGCGCCGCGCGCGAGAGTCAAAACGATAGTTACTTATCCGGCGCGTCGGGGGCTAAAAAAGCGCCGCGGATGCTGGGGTGTGCTCGATATTAGCCCTTAATGGATCGGCGCCCCCTCTTATTATGCCTCCGCGACATCGCAATAAAAATAAGCGCTGATCAGTTTAGTCGATTGCTCGGGGGACGTGCGTCGTGCGGGCGGCGGCGGGCGACGGTGGGAGGGCGGTCTGTGCGCTGAATTTAATATTTCAAAAATTAATCCTTCCCAGTCATAACACGAAGCCATAACCAGCGCCGTGCTATCACAATACGGGCCCCGTCTTTTCGCTAATCCAGCACGTGTGCCCAATATTCGGACCCGCGAGGGTTGCGCAAACTGGCCGCTCCTGAAACTACGAAAAAAATACCATAAAAAAACTCCAAGCGCGGGCGCATTCAAAATTGTCGAAACTATAAAAAGCCCTCGACAAAGCCACCCCAAGAACAATTTAGAATAAAATGACCTAATACGCCGACGTGCGCGGCGCGCCGGCTCGAATTTAAAGGTTTCATTACTTGCGGGAAGAATGCCTCCCCCCGCCGACGACGGGGACGGAAAAAAGTCGTCGAGCATGACGATCGCAGCACTCCCGTCTTAACGCGAGCACGGTTTCCATTCCGGCGATCGTTATGCATTTCAGCAAATTGAAAAATAATATGCGCGCGCCGTTTTTCCGAAATTCGCTCATCTCGCTCTGCTATGCGCAATTAGCGAGCGGAATAAGTAACAACCCTTTTCGCCTCGGATTAATAGTTTTCCGCGCGCGCCAATTTAAAAACGCGCCGTCTCAACATCTGCGATCGGGTTAATTTACGACGGCGGCATTTTCCGCCGCCCGCGCCGCCGTCGCATTATCGCTTAATTAAAAAAAAGGATTGTTCGACGAGCGAAAGTGTCGGGCGCGCCGGCGCCGGCTGCGTTTTATGCGGAACTTAATTATTTCGGCGTCTTCGCGCGCGGAATTCGCCCGATGACGCCTGCGTCGCCGGAAAAAAGGGCAGGTAGCGTTAGAAGACGCTGGTCTTCTATAAATCAAAAAGCACAGTTTCTCGGAAATTAAACGTCGCCGCAATTAATCGAAGCGCAGGAATAGGTGCGCGAGCCACGGCCCAGAAGCAAGCGCAACAAAAATCGCCCGCGCCGCGCGCGCACGAACATAACGGCCTGCCGCATGAACCGTTTAAGCGCGCGCTCCTTTTTGCATATCGGACCGACGCTTTTTACTGCGACGGCAATGCGCGCCGATTAATAATATGCCCGCACGGGATCCGACGGAATAAGTTCGAATCCGGCGGACTGGTTCGCGCGGCCACGCAACGGCAACGCGCGGCTAATTGCGAACGAGTTTAGCGCGCTCGGATTAGTCGGCGACAAACAAACCAATTAACTCGTCGTCGTCGGCGGCGGCGGCGGCGCGTTTTTCGGCGGCGCGCACGCATAAATCCCAATGACGGCGCGCGCCCCGCCGCCGCTGCCGGGAGCGGGGTCGCAATTTTTCTCGCATGCTACGTGATCGGAATCGCCGAGCGCGCGTCTATCGACTGCTCAAGGGCTGCGAGGGCGCTGCGCATTTGCAGAAGATTGCGCCCGCCGCGTTACGCAATGCGCTCGCCCGATGCGCGGATTTACGACAGCGCAAATGTTTATGCGGCGGGCCATTAAGACTCTGTCCGTCGGCGTCGCGGGCGTTTCATTAACGAGTCGCTCGCATCGAAAGGCATTACGACAAAGTGTGCATTACTTTGGCTATAATTGCTCTTAGGTTGTTGAAAATTACTTCTGGCCTTTGTTTCCCGCTGGATGCGCGTCGCGCGGCTGAAAGTCACGTCCAGTTACGCTTCGTTTAGTCGGAGCGCGTCGCGAAGAGAGGAAGAAAAAGGCGGCTTTCATTAATCGCCCCGGCAACGCTCCGCCGCGTTATCCTCGCTCGGCGCGATCGCGGATTGCGCTCCGCGAAGGGTTACACAATTCGGGAATTGCTGATGAATCCCGCTTAAGCGCTCGTCGGCGGCGCGACCGAAAACTCCGAAACAAACAACGATCAGAAGGTCGCGAAGCGTGTCGACGCAGCCGCGCTTAATGGCAGGCACGTGGCCGCGATGCGTGGTTTTAATTCGCGTTTGATTTCTCTTTATGGCGAGACGCGCGCGCGGCTGCGGCGAACGCCACAAGGTTAATCGCGGTGCGCGCGCGCACACACATCGCGTCTATTATTAATTATGACAATCCTAGACAACATTCTCTTCGCGTTACGTCGTCGCGCGGCGCAGCTCGGGATCTGGGATGTGTTTCCAGGCGCGCGCGCGACCCTCGACAAGTCTGGCGCCGCGTACAGGCTTTCAGATTGATTTGGTCACGTCCGAAAACAATAAAACGCCGGCGGGGAAATTATAAACGTACTCGGGCATAAATCTGTCGCGGCGCGCGCCAGTAAAAGGTGCCACAAAAAACCAAATTCCGCCCGCACACAACATGCGTCCCCTCGGCGCAGTTATGGTTTTTGAATTATGGCGCGCAGTTTCGCTCACCTTCGGGTGCAATAAGGGGGGCGATCGGGGGTTGTAAACCTGATCTGCGTCGCGCGAAAACCGGGACCTTGAGGATTGTCACCAACGCGGCGATTTAATGGCGCGCGGCTGGCCGACGAGCTCAAGTTGGCGGACTCGCTAATTAGATAGCATGCGCGCATCGCGCACATCCTGTTATCACCGTCGTTGCTATCGGAGCGGGCGCAATTAAGACGACTCTGATTTATCTCGCCTACGGTAGCCCGGCATTACGCAAACGCAATAAATACGCGCGCGACTAATAATCGAGCCGCGAGCAATGCGACTCATTAAACGACCGCGAGTGTTTTGCGCGACTTCCTCCGCGCATGCGCCGGCCTTAATCTGCCCGCGATAAATAAGCGCACGTCGCGAATATAATCATATTGATGGCCGACGATGCTCTCTCTCTCTCTCCGGGCGAGATGCCGCAAAAATCGGACTGGTTTGCTGCCGGTTCCGAGCGCGCGCGGCGCATCGAAGCTCTCCCCAACGACTGATAACTGTCAATGCGCGCCGTGCATCACGCGCGCCACGTCTTGCCACCCCTCGCCACCCCTCGCGCGCCGTAACCGCATTACCGGCCAACCGCGACCGATACACCTACGCACCCGTAGACTCGCAGACTCGCTCGTAAATCTGATCCAATAATAACTCCCGGCGAGCGATTAGATCGCGCGCGCTCGTCCTTCGCATTTGATTAAGTCGCGCAGTGTGTGGCGAGCGGCGGCAATTGATCGACTCGCCGCGTCTCGGGCCGGCTCTTCGCGCTCCTGGGCAGGCTCGTCCGCGGGTAGTTGCTATAATGGCTGTAATGATATCAATCAGTGGTCGGCGGTCCTCGTCGCGCGACTACCGGTGTTGGCTCCGGCGCGCCGCCGAACAAAGCGGCAAACAGGTTTGTTTTCGCGCGCGCGCACGTTGGATTTATATTCGCGCGCGAGCGCCGTTTTTCAATCAACCTCGGCGTACGTGTCGCATCGGCGAGCGACAATGCGGCGGCGGCGGCGGCGGCGAAATCTGTCTAGCTAATAGTTTAATGGAGTGCTAAGTATACATTGTGTGCGGACGACGCGTAATTTCGCGCTTCAATTAGCGCACGCGCGCGCGCATTAAATGCTAATCGTGCGCCGTCGCGCGTCCGAAGATCGGCATTAAAACGATCAATCGCATATTTATCGCGCGCGCGCCCGTTCGATATCGTCTCGCGCTCGCGCGGTCCGATTCGTTATCGCGCGCGACGCTAATTGTATGCAATTATTGTAACGCGCACGCAGCGGAATACTAACTAACGAGCGCGCGCGCTGTGCTGAGAGCGACGAAATAGCGAAATCTCGCCGCGCTTGCGCAGCTGCGGCGACGCGCTGCCGTTTTGACACCCACTTAAGCGCCATCGCTTACCTAATCGCCGACGACTTTCTCATTATCTAGGCGAATCTTTGTCTCCATCATAATTGCCAAACCCCGTCGAGCATATTCGCGACTCTTCGGCCTCTTCGTGCGCGGTTCCAGGAATGCGTCGCGCTCAAACCCACGAACAATGCTCGAGACTCGCTTGCTTGACCTTATTCCTGCGACCTCCGCGCTGCGGATTGCGCCATCGAAATCTCCCAAGGCCGCGCGCGGCGAGCGCCGTCGATTTTCTAATTAAAGGTGGCTTCGCCGCGCGTCGCCCGAAAAACTCATTAAAGGCGATCGCATCCGGAGGGCGCGCGCGTCTCGGATTAGGCCGAAGGCAGTCGAAGCGGGCGGCGGAAAAAACGCGCGCGCGCTCTCGACCCAATTGGTATGCAGCGCACAACAAAAAACGAGAGACGTTCGAGGGGCGGCGGCGGCGGCGGCGGCGTTGTGCATGTGTGCGTGCGCCGGGGTTGGTTTCGGACCGAGGTTGACTGCCGCGGGGAACGCGGCTGCGGATAAACCGGAACCGGATCAATACGCCCAAGATGGAGTGCACGTCACGGCGGAGACGTTCACTTCCGGTGTGCACTTTTGCATCGCGCGGCGTTCTTGCGGGTCAATTACGCGACCATCGGCCATCCGCGTCGCGAAACGGTACATCGAAGATATTGCATTTATTATAACTAATAACGTCGGACAGCCTTGGGCCGCGACATTATCGCGTCGGCCTCGCATCCGATGGCGAGCGGCGCAGCGCGAAAAAAGCCGATTTACAGTACGAGCGTGGAAATGGGTCTCGATAGCAGCGATAGGCATTTCCGCGCTCGGAATTGTTGCCGCGCCGGCGGTCAATTAAGACGCGCCGAAAGGGTTGGCGCTCGCCGCCGCATTCCGGCGCTGGAGGGGCGCGCGCCACGCGCATTATATTAATTAGATGGCTTTATTACGGGATTCCGCGCTGTCACCATCTGCTCGACGGTCCCTTCTCGCGCGGAATGTCGGCGGCGAGTTAATCATCGCGCGCCGCCGCCGCTCGTAAATCAGACGCGTCGAATAGAAAAATAATTAAGTGCGAGATGCGCGGCGCTAACGAGTTGATAAAGCGACGCGCGCCCCTCGCGATCGCCTCTGGGGTTATGCGCTTCGAATGGGGCGATAAAGGGTTAGTCCGACCGCCGCCGCCGCGTGCCCGATTAATTAGGCATGACGCGTCGACGCGCCCGACAAGATTCGCCGGTTTCATTAAAAATTTAATATTGCATATGCAGTTTCCGTCCTTTGGGGCGGAAAATATAATATTTTGTTGCCCTCTTCGGCGGCGCGCACGTGCGGCGGCGGCGGCGGCGGCGGCGTGCGTGTCGCGCCAGCTGTTGCGGTGTCTCGGCGGTCGCATATTGCACTTGTTGGCGCTTAATCCCGGCACCGCAGATCCGTCACTTACAAATGTTGCGCAACACCGTTCGTGCATTATTCCGAACCGCACAACAATAACACGACCGCCGACACGTGCCAATTATAGTTTAAAATTAAACGCGCCGCCGTTTACGACGCCCGCGCTCGAGGGGTGCGCGACCAGCGCGGCCCGCCAACGCCGACAATGCAACACTTAAAAGGCAATCTCGATGTGCTCAGCCACCGATCGTAATGAGGGGGCCACAGGACGACATCCTCGGCGATCGCGTTTGACTGCTTCATCGCGTTCGGCGAGCGCTCGCGGCGCGCAACGGTTTTGCGAGCGAATTTATCGCGATAATCAATGAACTGGAATACATATGTATTTCTCTAGCCTACCGCGAGAGTGCTACTTCTCTCGCGCGGCGATAATTTATCGCGGCCGAAGATGCGCGGATTAATTGCGCGCGTCGTTCGACTCGCCGCGCGCGTCACGTGTTAAAGGTCTCGGCACATCCTGGCATTCAGTCGGCGACGACAATTGGCGGACGAAAATACGCCAGACGCAGGTCAGGATGTCGCCAGCGAGGTCAGACGTATCGCGATCGCGAGTGCGGCACCGCCGAGGGTGGCGCGGTGCGCACGTATTTCGCCGCGCCGGCGATAAATCAACGGAGGGGCCAAACAATTTCCGATATGCGCCGCCGCCGCTCATTCGCCGCCCGCCACGAGACAAATCGGCGGCGCGCGCAAAACGCTACCAAGATCGTCTCGTCGGACGGACGGTTCTTCTCGCCGCCGACGACGACGACGTCGACGACGACGGAATGCAATAAATACGCATTCCTCGGCGTCAAAGCACTGGTCGAGCGCGACGCGAGTTTATAAACGTAGATAGTGTCGGTTGTCTGTCCGGGAGAAAAATGCGTTCGACGTGTCGCTATTCCTCGGCCGAGGCGCGCGAATATGTAATGACAAATTCCCCGGTACGCCGTCGGCCCCTCGACCGCCGCCGCCGCCGCATCCCCAATCACATTTATTTAAAATACCATTTTCCGGTCACTTTGCGCAGGGCAATTTAAAAATCCAATGTCGTCTGCAGACCGACCCCAGCGAGTTGTTTTTAATTTCTTCTGCGCGCTGCGTCTCGTTCGGGCGCGCACTTAATTATTTTCGCCGTCGTGCTACATTTTTATCTGCGCCCTTCCCGATCGGGCACTTCTCCTTCGCGCAAACTAATGGCCGAGCGCGCAGGAGCGAAGAACACTCGGAGGCGGAGGCGAACTTGATAGCTTTCCACCCTCCGCCGCGATACCGAGACATGACTAGGTGATTTCTTCCTCTCTGATGGGCGATAATAGTTTTTCTTACGAGTGTCAACCGTGCTATGTAAACACGATAGCGGGGGATGAAAAAGTACGAACGTGGGGAGCGAGCGGAGACGGCTTATCGATAGCATAGGGAGTTTATTAGTGTCTTTCTGACCCCTTGACCGGCGGGGTCAGAAGAAGGCGCCAAATTGACGCTGGGGATTTGCGTCATTCGGCGGCGGCGGCGGCGGCGGCGGCGGAGGTGCGCTTAGCATATTCGACTCTTGTTAGATGTAAACTTCGACGCGACGATTGTCTTGGCGCTCGTTCGCGCGGACTGCGGGCCATCGCTTCGGGTCATCGGATGTTAAACCCCTGGCACCGGGGTGCCTTTATGGGCTTTTCGCAGCCACTAGGCGGCGGCCATTCGGCGGCGAACTTACTGACTCGCCTGCGCCATCAAGATATGTATCTGGAAGCGTCTCAGCTTTTCTATGAAGCAGCGAAACGGGCACGAGGAGGGTGTGACCGGGCGTCTGATTGCCCGGCGCACAATACGCTTCGTTTGGAGATTTATCTGCATGCTCGCCGGAAAGAAGGAGCGCCGTCGCAGGAGCGCGCTTTATAATTGACGCCTCGAGACCACAACAGATGCTCATTACGGCGCGCACGGTCGGGGGTGGCGCCCGCCCCGCGACCAAATTTGCGGTCCGCGCATTGCACAATGCGCAATCAAACCGGCGAATGGTTTTAAACGCGGCACGCGGCGCTGACCTTCGGCAAAAAGCGATCGCGCAAACAAATTGCGCGCTCGGCCGCTCGTCGTTCATTATTGATGGGGTAGACGTCGCTTCGAGATTATAACCGGCGCGCGCGGACGTGCGGCGAATTCTAATCGGCACTTGATTGATTGCCGTTCAGCGTCGCCGTTTCGTCATCGCCGCGTCGTTCGCATAAAGGGTGTCACGCACCGCCGAAATATCCCGGGCGTCTATAAATCGCGATCGTAAACGTCCGCGCTTTCCGTCCGGGCGACTTGCACGTCTATCGTTTAATCGGTTTTAAGCTCGGCGCCGAGACGGGGTGTCAGGTCGGCGCTAAATTTGAACAGACAGAGGGAATAGAGGAACAAAGTAGTTGCGCTTCCCGCTGATCGGATCCAACTAAGCGCGTCTCGCTCCCGGCGCGAAATAACCCCCAAGGGGCGCTCGCCCTCGCCCGCTGGCAGCCCCCGCGCGCCGAAGGTGCGGCATTAAAAATAAATTAAAAACTTAATCAGGCCGACGCCGAGCGACAACGCATGCCGTACATTGTGACTCAAAATCGCTAATCATGCGCGCCGCATGAAATAATCATAAACGTTTGCCAAGCCGGCTTCGCTGATTACAATTGCTAATGTCGTCGACGGCCGTCGCGGGAGACTCGGACAGTCCGCGCGGCGGGGGCGGCCGCGGGTACGCCCTGCACGCCGCGACGGTGGCGGCGCCGGGGCACGTGGCGCGTATCTCATTCATACTTTTGCATAGAAAGTAGTCGCTCCGTACGCGCGACGGAGCGGGCGCCATGCGTCGGCGGCGCGCGGAGGAGCGAGACGGCGGCGCTGCGTTAACATGCAAACGCCGTCTCGCGCTCGGCGCGGAATTCGACGGGAAGGGTGGCGGGCACGTTGTGTAGTTACCATATATCCAGTGTTCGCAAGTCGCTCGTCGCGTAGACACCAGTCGCGCCGTCCGCAAACGAATTAGCAACAACAAATGCGATCCGCGCCGACGCGTGTGTTGGTGGTGGCGGCGGTGGCCTGGCGGCGGCGGCGGCGGCGGCTGCGATGTGGTTCATTCAGTGCTACTTCAGTGCGCTAACGTGCGCGATGATCGCTCGCCACGTTCGGACGCGCCGTCGTCTCCGGGGGTTTGCGCCCGTCACGCGCAAATAAAATGCAAATTACTTCACAGTTAAAAGTACAATTAGTCAATCAGTCGTCATGCTGCGGGGGCGCCGCGCCGCGCACCACGCCCGCCCGACTGGGGCGGCTGGGGCGGGCGAGATAACATAGTTATATAAAAAGTGCGCGAGGGAAGCGCGCCACCGCGACTTGCGGTTGACAGCGTGACAGCTGTCGAAAAAACTTAAAGACGCGTCTCGGTCGGCTGTGGCGTGGGTGGCGCGCATGCGCAGTCCCGTCCAACGCACGAATATTAAGTGTTTGATTCCTGGCGTTCCCTTTCGAATTTGGTTCTCGTCATGATAGAGTCAGCAATAAGTTAAACGCGTTTGTGTGTGCCCCACGCGGAACGCAGTCAAGTGGGGCCTGCACAATGGTGCTCGACGAGCGATGGGGTGCCGCCTTCGCAAGGGTTGTTGTCTAAGTGGAGGACAGACTGCGTAACCTCGCGGGCATCATTTCCATAACAAGAGATCGCGGCGGCGACGGCGGCGGCGGCAAATCCAACGCGGCACATCCGACGAGCGTCGAGAATCCGCGCAGGTTGTAAAAATGTGGCGCGCGCGCGTTTCGGCCGCCTCCGAGCGCACTGTGCAGACTGTACCGGAGTGGCGGCAATCAATACAAGGTGAAGACGCCGCCTGAATGTTAAGCAGTCCCGCCGCCGCCGCCGCCGACGACGACGGCACCCTTGGCTGTGTTCGCTCGCCATTACTGCCGGTCCTGCAGCTGTCCACGGCGCGCAGCGTTTGAAGTGCGCCTGCGCGTAATTTCATCATTCGCATGATATGCGTCCCATACATGGGCGAGCTAATCCGACCCGCGGCGATCGCGCAGTTATCGTTATCGTCGGCTACCCGCGGCTCAAATTAGCCAGATCGGTGGGGGCGCGCGCGCGCTACCCCTGCGCCCCGCGGCGCGCCTCGGGCCGCGCGACACCTCGTCTATTAACTATCGCATTGTTACATTTCAATCCCCGACGAAAATACTGCGCGCGCCGCCGCCGCGCGGGGGCGGCAGTGGGGCAACGCCGTAACGCGGAAACATAACAAAGAGGAAAAGGTTCATTCACTTTCTACCCCTATTGAATAATTCATGCATCGATCGACGCGAGTCTGACCTTTCTCTCGCATTAAGTCGTTTTAGCGATACAACGGGCGGCGGTGCAGTTCGCTGCATGGCGGCAAGGTCGCGCGCGTAGGCAAATGCGGAAGCGGCGGCGCGTGCGCCTGCGTGCGTGAGGGGCGGCGGCGGCGGCGGCGGGTCGTCTTCGCAGCGGAGACCATTAGCGGATATTAGAGGGTGGCGACGGCGAATAACGATCGGGGATCCGCGCGGCGTCGTCGCGCTCGTCGTCACTCGCCACCTGAGCGGCGGCATCGCACGCAGGTGAGGGCGGCGGCGGTGGCGGCGGCGGCGGCCTTGGCACTCTCTCGCGCCTCGCAGCCCCATCTGCCTTGCAAATGAGACGCCTATTTATGGGATTTATGAACTTCAAACTTGGAGATCCGCGCCTCGCAGTTCCCGCCAGTCTCGACGATCGCGGGCGCAAATCTCAGAACTCACCGCAAATCCGAGATTATATGCTCCGCGTCGTTGCCGCCGCCGCCGCTTCCCACAACGACGCCGTCGACGACGACAACGACTTGCGCAGCCAGTTTTGGCTCGCTCATTCTTTCGCGCAGAGCAGCGGGTTCATCGACATGTGATAGTTAGTGAATCGTCGGTTGCCGCCGTCGTCGCTGCCTCTGCCACCGCCGCCGCCGCCGCCGCTGCCACTGCCGGGGCGACTGTATCGATTCCGAGGCGCGCATCTAATTAACAGTCCGGGCACGTCGTCTTCAACTATCCCAACGCCGGTGACACTGTTCGTAAATTTCCCTTTTGCTTCACCTATCGCTAGCGTGTGCATTCGCACCCTGCGACATTAAAAAAAATCAATACGAACCACGAGCGCGCTGATAATTTCGTTCGTTTTTACATTAACACGTTGCGTCCGAGGGCGGCCCGGAGAGAATTGCGGCCGGGCGTCATCTTTCCGGCGAAACCCGAGAGGTGTGAGCCCGGAACGACGCGCCGACGAAGATCAAAGGATGCAATAGGCCTGAAGCGCGCGCCTCCCTTTAAAGTGTCATTGCCCGGGGGGATAAGACGCAACTTCGCCATGTTTAAATTATGAATTCGGATACGGATCGCGTGTTAATGCGCGCGCCGAGTTGCGGATAGATGTCGCCGAACGCGGCGCGTCGGGGGCGGCGCGGACAATTTTTCGCATGCCTCGAGGAAAAACGCGCGCCCGCCCCTCCCGCGCGCGTGCATCCGTCATATCGACGGATAGATCGAGCGCGTGCCTTTGTACGCTCGCTGCCTGGCGGGCGGCTGCAGATGGGGGTGACTCATCCGGCCCCACATGCATTCGGGCCATACATATTCATGAGCGGCCGCGCGCGCGCTTTCCCTTTCCATTCCGGGATTTGATACGTATCAATGTTTTCCTGCCGCGCCGCCGCCAACCGAACACCACCGCCGCCGCACGAACCGACATTTTTGTTCCGACCGCCGCCGCGCGACTTTTGGTTTGCGGCCGCCGCTGGAGCGGTTAAGATGAGATTATCGCCAATAAAACGCAGACGTCTCGCCAGCGTCAGCTGAAGCTAATGCCGTTAATCCTTCGTCGAGGTGCATGCGCCGGGCGCACTCGACCTATCAAGCGCGGCGGCGGCGGCGGCGCGACAAAAAGAGGCAAAACGAGACGAATGATTTGTTGCGATCTAAATAACTCGGTATTCTATTTCGCGATTCTTTATTTCCCTTAGCCGGGCGCGCTGCTCGGGCTTCGCTTTTCGAAGGCGGCCATAAATCAAGCCGGGGCGCGCACCGCCCGAGACAGCATACGTTAAGGAAGTCGGCGCGCGCGCGTTTGCGAAAGTAGCTTTCATTGACATGTGCGCGGTCGCGAGCGCGACCAGTCCGTCGAACCGGCCCCGGCGAGCCGAAACCATAAATCAAAGCGTCGAGCGCCGACCGCCGATATAAATAAATATCGCGAAACCGCCTTTTGTTCGGGGCGCTCATTATGCGGCGGCGGCGGCGGTCGGGAATGCGCTCGGGCGGTCAATTTACGGCCCGCCGACCTGGTCCGACGTCGCCGCGGAATCAATCAGTTGTCTCTCGTCCTCGCCGGATTCCTGCGTTTCGGACGCGGCTTAATTGGGATTCACATTCGTTCGGCCGGCGCGCACCCCACGCTTTGCATCCCGGCGCAGACAGGATGACAAATGGCGCGTATCTAGTTCATAATCAGTTAATCCCCGCGCGGCACCCTCTCGCGCGCGTCGAATTCGTGCGTCGCGTTTAAGACAATCGCGCGTCGGGCGCACGCCGTTGTCAAAACATTACTCGAGAGAGTGCCGGCCGGCCGAACGGGTCTGTCGCCATCGACGAGCTGGTGGTGAGAATCGCGCCGCGCCTGCTAAGCGGATTAGGCGCGGGTTGGGCCATTGTGCGGTTCCGGGCGCGCGAACATCTCGCCGCCTTATCGCGCCGCCCCGTCCATCTGTCCATTGAACGCCACCAAACCGTCAAATGTCATCATCTGATAACGCAAATCGGGCGCAATCGACGCGCGGAGGTGTCGAACGCGACATAATCCACCCTCGGCGACACCGAAAAGTAATCTCTAAATCATTACGCGTCGCTTTTTTGCGCCGGACGCGTTTATTATGCATGCAATCTCGTCGTTTTCGGAGGAGCAGCGAAACGACGTCGCGGCGCAGTAAGAATGCGCCGAAGGAGACACGAAATTAATGAAACGTCACATGATTTCAATATCAAAGCGACTTTAATGGGGACGAAGGGCGCGCATGCGTGAAAATTATTAATATAAAGAAAGGCGCACTTCGCCGCCGCCGTCGCCGCGCATTTCCACGCCGCCGACGATGTTTTTTACGTTCCGCGTCGATGGCCATCTCCGATTGCGTATTGATCCCGACGGCGGCGGCGAGTTGATGTTGCCTTGATCGCTTTGCGTGATGGATGCGCGGTCAATCAATTGTTTCGCGCGCTGCCGCCGCCCGTCATTACTCTGCCAATCATCGCAAGACGGGGTGCGCACCGACCGCCGCGTTGTTTGCTTTTTCCGCGTCGCCGCCGGTCGCGATGACGACCCGCCCGCCGCCGTCGTGCTCCTTGTAATGCGGGGCGCGTACACCGCCGCTGCCGCCGCCGCCATGCTGATTTGCATGCGACGCCATGCCGGGCGCGCCGCCCTCGCCGACGCAGGGAAAGTAATCGATATGTTATAGCCCGCTAGGAATCAAGTTCGTCTAAACACACATACAGGCGGGCGGCGCGCGCACGCGGCCGCCGGCGGCCGACGACCGCCGCCCGTCGGCGATAAATGCGCTTTTACGCGCGTTCGCATGCGCTTTACGACGACGCGCGCGCCGAAGCCTTAAAAGTTAATTATGCTAAATGCCATCGGCGGGCGATGCGCGCGCGCGATAACTTGTTCGATCTGCCGTCGCGCTCGTAAGGTCATTGAATAAAATATGGGCCATATTCAAATGGGGCGCTCGGCCATGTTGCGTGCGGCGGGAGGCGGCGCGAGGCGGCGCCACCGTCCGTCGCCGTGTCGCGCATCCATTTCGATGGCGACATTAATGCGCACCGCCGATGGGCCGGCACGCCGCCGGCTCTTTCATCATCCCGCCGTCGGGGGCGGTCGCGCTAATGCGTCGCGCGTAACGACGTTTGGCGCGCCCTTTGACGCGCACTCACCTTCCGCCGGCGAATTAAAGACTGTTTGATCTCTCGACACGCATCGCGCTGCATTCGGCCGGGGATCGTTTACGCGGCGGCGGCGGCGGCGGCGGCGGCGAGTTTTCAGCGCGCCGCGCCCGCCGCAAATGTATTTAAATGTATGCAGCATTAATTCAGCGCGCGGCGCGCTCACAGCTGACTGAGTCCTGTTTGTAAACACGCCGCGAGTGACGAAACCAAAACCGAAAGCTCGCGAGCCCGCGAGCCGCAATCGATACGCGCGCCGCCGCCGCCGGCCCGTTCCCACGACGAGCGAATAATTGCCGCCCGACTCGATCCGCACAATGGCGCGCTTTTTTCGTGCGTCGTCCCGCGTACTTAGCCGCGATTTTCATGCGGGCGGCGTGCCACCCCGGCCGCCATCTTATGCATTTTACATGAGCGCCCGCGGACCTAACCTCGCGCAACCTGGACTCACTTTCTCTCATCTAGCGCGCCGCTCGCCCACTGACTTACTATTCACATTACGCGTTGCCGCGTTTCGCGACGGAAGCGGCCAGACGGGCGCGGCGAGGTTCAAGGTTTGAATGCATAATTCGGGCAGCTGCGTTCGGCCGCGCCGCGTACGTGGCGGCGATAACGATCTCCAGGAGGAGGACGCTTTTTCCTGCCGTCGCCCGCGCGAGCATTGTCTTCGGAACGTGCACGCACGACGTGCTAAGCCGAAAGGGGGAACAGCCGCCCTCGCCGCCGCCGCAGTGCGAATGTGGCGGCATTAGTCGCGGCCATCGCAGCGCGGCGCAGATTACATGCAAATGGCAGTCGCCGAGAAACTATCTCCGCCGGCGTGTTAATTGCTTCCGTCTTCATCCGACGGGGTCGAATCCGAGACGCGCTCGGAATGGCAGTTTTATGCGCGGCGCACATAAAAATTGATTTTATCGGCGACTGCGGGACGTGCACTAAAATTTTTACGGCTGCGTTTCGCCCAATATGAGAGGGAAGAGGCGGCGACCAACCGCCAAAGTTCGCGTCGTCGTCGTCGGGCGGCGGCCGCATAAGATGGCGTACGTCAAAAATCGACGCTAACGAGAGCCGCACGTGACTCGGGCGACGCAGGCGTCGTAGCCATGGCAACAACACCTCCGTCGGGAGTGTCGATACGCTGGCTGTTAGCCGGTTAGCCGCCGCCGCCGTCGCCGCCGCCGTCGCCGCCGCCGCGCACAGCGCATCGACGGTCCGCAAACAATCGCTCGTCCCTAATGTCGGCGTAATCGCCACTCGAACGATTGTACGACTTACTACGAAAACGCGAGCGAAAATATTTTCGGAACGCGCGCGAGCGCCACTTGTTCGCGCGCCCAAACAGTCAATACAAACAGACGATTGTGTACGTTGCATAAGCGGAGCGCGTCGAGGACTCGCCGAACGCGCCGCCGGACACCCTTCAGCGCTATGCAAATTTATTACCCCCAAATTGAATTATAAATTTGAATAACAATAAACGCGTGACGCAACGCCACCGCGCCGAGTTAGAGAGATTCGCGTGCGCGCGTCGGCGGCGGCGGCGTCCGCGAATTAAGAAAAACTCGGCGAAGGAAGGGTCCATCGACGACGCATAAAATCCAGAGCACGAGCGCACACTCTGACTGCCAGCCGGTCTCATTTGCATAGCTCAGCTGGGTCGGGCAAGCGATCGATGCGCGCCGTCGTTGTTTCACTATACGCCGGTTGTAAAAATATGCGTCGCGCAGAATGTGCGCCATTCGAGGACACGTTGGCGTGCGCCTCGAATGCCGCGCGCTAAGATTATCGATTCGGCGGCCAATAACGTCGCCGCAACAACATCCGCCGCCGCCGTTGCCGCCGCCGTTGCCGCCGCCGTTGCCGCCGCCGCCGCCGCCGTCGCTAATTTATTCGGCGGCGGTTCGGTCCCGCGCGCGCCCTCTGCCGACACGCGTCCGAAGCGCGCGCGCGGCGACCATTTTGTTTCCCCCGGCGCGTTCGCTTTCGCCGCCGCGCTTTTATTGGACCGCCTCCCTGCTGGCGGTTCCCTCTCCGACTCATTCCTGCTGACAAGACGTCCCCGCTAACGCGCCTGCGGTGGGGACGCCGACGTCGGCCGAGCGCGTCAGACGGTTGGCAACGTTCCGGCAGGACGCGTCGTCTGTCGTCCTGCCGCGCCACTTTCGCTTTCGTCTTATAAATATGCATGTGCGCCGCTGGACGCAGATGTCGCCGTCGCCGAAGCGGAATGTTTCGGTTCCGGTCGCGCGCTAACCGACGCTCCAAATTTTATGCATCCGACGCTCGCCTGAACAAGATTGATGTGCCGGTTCGTCAGTCATAAATTTGCCTAAGGAAGTCCCGCGGGAAAGCCGCATTTTTTATTGTGCGGCGCGCCCAAAAAACAACCGCCCCACAGCGGCGAGGATGTTTTATGTTCTCGCTGCGTTCGCCGGACACATTGTTCGTCTCGAGATGAAGAATGCGCGCCCAGATTATGCTAAGTAAGCGCGGGACGAAATAAAGACTTCCCGTTAGCGCAATATAAGACGGGAGGCGGACCGGGCGGTGGCGGCGGTGGCGGCGGCGGAAAAAGCGCCGTCTCCCGAGCAAATATTTGTCGGCAAAGTTATTGGATAAAGTGCGCGGCGGAACGGCATAAGTAAAGAGCGCGCATCCGAGGATTCCGACGGCCGACCTACGGGCCGACCCTCTCTTCTTTTCCATATCCGTCGCGGGACCCTTTTTTCCCAATGAATATGCTATTAGTCTTTGTTTCTGTATTTACCTTCGGCGAGTTTTACAGACTTTTCGTTTTACGGCAAACTCGCCATCGAAAAGCGCGCGACGACGGCAATTATTGAATAAAGCTGCCAGGGGGTGCGAGCGCGTCGGGCAGTCTCGTCCGCTTTGCGCAGATGGCTATCGCGCCGAGAAATAATAACAGTCGTACGCGTACGGACGCATTGTGTCCGCAACGCTCATTAATACGTACAGATAATGAGATAATTCGACGCGGCAATAATTGCCGACCGGAAGGAAACACAAGCGGCACTGCCCGGAGATTCATCTCGGATACATTTCATTATCATAACTTTGCATAATTTAAAAAAAACGGTCACTGCGCCGGCCGTTCCGCTGCGCTTGCGTCCGCGCGTTCCGCTCGTTTCCGGCTTTTTGGCGGATCCAACTACTACAAGGTGACAAATTCCGCGCGCGCCCGTCGGAGGGGCTTTTCGGCGCACAATG
>JAODGE020018532.1:0-19415 GCA_027574965.2 Ecitophya simulans
AACAGGCACGTACTCTGTAGGAAGCAGACCCACCTCCTCCTGTGCCTCACGCTGTGACGCCTGCAGTGTGGATTCCGCGTCGTCGACATGGCCGCCAGGGAAACTCATTTGCCCTTTATGAGAACCAACCATCTGCGTGCGCTTCGTGAGTGTGATGCACATGTCCTGGAAGCTGCCATCCCCTGTGGGGGCCGGGGAGAGCAGCACCAAGACGGCGCTGCGCCTCACGCCCTCCGACGGTGGAACGACGGGAGGCTTTTGTGGGGAGTAGTCGATCTTGGTTCCAAGGTTGCGCATGTAAAAGTGGTCTGGGTAGCGCACAGAAGCGATCGGCAGCCGCAGTGCCACCTCCACCAGCGACGCCCACTCCGCCACTGTGGTTGGAAGCAGCGCTGCCATGCGCCGCTCAGCGTGCATATGCGAAAAATCGTACTACAATAATCCAAAATATAAACGGTCAAATATAGTTGTGAATAAGAAACTGTAAGGGAAGAGAAAGGGGGGCACCTGTGTGTGTATGTGTGTATTCTTGGGGTGAGGAGGAATGGGTGAGGAGTTAAGTACTGTCACAGCTGCTCAACGTGAGATGGTGCTGAGGGGAAAAAGTCACCAAAGGGTGCGAAAACGAGAGTTACAATACCCCCACAGTGCATAGAATCCCTGGTCAGTCCCAATCACCCAAAAGCATCAACAGGGAGAAAAAAGCTGTGCAAATGGTGTCAGAAAGAGAGCCAAAAAAAGCAGAAATCATAGACACACCGGAAATGGGGAGGGAAAATGACAGCGCAGCAGTGCGAATTACCGGCACTGATCTACCTATGCACACCGAGAGCATACACAATACATGACATGGGTAGGCAGAGGCCATTCGCAACCGCGTCCGTCCACAGCAAATCCAATGAGAGAGCACATCTCATCCGCTCTATCGCCAGAGATACAACAAACATATATATATATATATATTATATGTATTCATACACCTGGTGCGCAACGGCAAACCCTTAGAATCCAAAATCATGGCGACTGGAGGGAAAAAAAACTGAGAGTATTCCTTCTATTCTGATTCTCCTCTACTCTGGCGGAGCAACACCACTAGATCAGAATAGAGTGACAACGTTGTCGCCAGAGAGCAGGTGAGAAGGAAGCAGAAGCAAAACCTGAGAGTGCACGCGTGAGCGTACTGATCATATCACCACCATTACTCGCCACCAAATTTCACTCCCTCGTACAGTTGCTTTGAGCTACCATCCATGTTGAAGAGTGTGATCTTGAAGGGGCGCATAACGGACACAGGGCGGTTGTTTAGTGCCTGGAGTAAAGAGCGCATCGCCTGCTCCTCCGAGACGGCACCGACATCTTGCACAGGAACCGAGTCCGCTGAGGTGCGCGGAAGAAACCTCAGCGGCTTCTGCTTGTATTCTAAGCACCCGCCTTCCGCGAGCTCGTCAAATGTCATGACAGCGCCGTTTTTGGCGAGCATCGCCGTGGTCGTTCCCTGTCCCACCTCGAGAAGCCACGCCAACAGTGACTCCTCCAGGCCCTTAAGGCCGCCCACAGTGGTGGCCACCAGCACCGAGTAGTCGTCAGGGCCGTTATCCACCAGAACTACTGCCTGGTTCGGGTGGCGCGCGACGAGTGCCTCCAACATGGTGCGGGCCCCGGAGCTTGACAGACGGCGATTGATTTGAGGATTATAAAAGATATCGCTATTTGTGTGATAGAAGCGTACCACTGCGCTGGTGCCCGCGCTGGACTGTGACTGCCGCCCTGCATGATACGAGGCGTGATCGAGGAGCAAGTTGGTCCACAGCGCCACCTGCCGGTCAAGCGTGGCGGGGGCGGGTTGAGGAGTGAAGAAGGGGGGCAGCTTGAAGAAACCCCAGTGCTCGGAGGTCGGTGTACTTGATTGCGCCATCGGGAGGAGGGAAGGGGAGGCGTGCTCGTCAAACGAGTGAGAGAGGGGAGGGACGGGTATCCTGGTAGTGAAGCGTTGGCGGTGGCTAAGTCGCCATGTGATGCATTCGAGTGAGACGAGATTGAAGATACAAGGAGAAGTGAGGGAAGGAACGCAGGATTTGTTGGTGAAGATTTCCAATCATACATCCACTCATATATAGAGAGAGAGAAGGTATAGAAACCCCCTCACTCAAGTGGGAACGAGAACCCACGCGATGCAGAAGATCCCCAGAGATTCTTTCCCCTTTGTGCGTATATATACTTCTTTTCATCATTTCCGAATAGTCTTCTTCGGCGTCACATGGCGGGCATCACATGAATAAAATACTAATAAAAACTGCTTCGTGACGGGAGTGGATCAGAAGTCATGGAAAGAAAGGAGAGGAGAGCAGTCGCCCCACGCGGGGCTCAACGAATAGGATTCAATCCCTGTGCCCCGCTGAAGAGCGTACAGACATGCAGCTCTGCCATATTGTATTCATGTATATATATATATATATATATATATATATACATATATATATACAAAGGTGAGATGAGTGAAACGTAACTTTCCTCCTGTGGAGCGACAGCCCTCCTCCTACTCGCCCCCTCACCCACCTCCCTCGGTCTTATCCATAACTGCATTCAGTGGACGGAGTCCACCACCTCCACACCGTTTGCCGTCACTGCCTTGACGAAGAAGTGTGAGTTGCTGATGACGACGCGGCGCTTCACCTCGTCACAGCACTTCTGCATCAGCTCCAGGCCCTCCTGGTGGGTGAGGTCAGGACGCCAGTGGCGGTCTAACATGGCGGTGACAAAAGACCCGCCGTACCCGTGGCAGCCATACGGGACAGCCTGCAGGGTGCCGAGGTAGTCCATGTAGTACAGGTGGGGCCCAGCAGGGGTGTCGTCGTCAGCAGACGCGGGCAGGTCGTAGCCAGCCAACAGGCAGTTCACCTGGTACGCCCCCTCGCGGCTCCGCAGTGCGGAGGCGAGCTCGCCGCGCATGTAGTTGGCCGTCGCAAGGCAGCTAGAGTGACGGCCGTGCTGGCGCACCTTGTTGAGCGCCAGGTTGCACTTGATGTACTCCGTGAAATTCACCCGCGGACCATTTTCACCAATGCAAGCCACGATCTGGTGGGAGTCCAGCTGCGTGATCTTGTCCTCCTGCTCAGTGATCTTGATGTAGTAGAAGGCGTTGAGACCGGCAGCAGCCACTAGCACGTAGTCGTTGCAGCGGAACGCGATCGCGGTGTCGGACATTTGTATGTTTCCCGATAACGGTCTGCGTCGAGCGTGTGTGTGTCTTAGGTATCTAGTGGTCGAGTCGTGCTCCCTTGGCGCTACGAAGACACGAAATGTATATACGTGTATTGATGATGAAACTAAATGCACGCGATAACAAGAGATTGTCGCTAAAAATATGCGTATCTGATTGCTTGTTCTGATGTATGTATACAATTGATTGTATTGCTAATGAGCATTGATTGCATTAAACAGGATGAAGCAAGGAGGAGCGGTTTCTATGTTTTTAGAGGGGATAGTAGAGGGAAGGGCAACAGCGGACACCTGAAGACGCGTACCTCCGCCTCAAGGCCCCACAGTGTAGAGCACGCATCGGAGTGGCAGCTGGAGAGCTGCAAGTGATGAACCCTACCGCAGTCTACACACATAGAGTAGTCTTCACTGTGGATCTACATACCTAAATAGAAATATATATATGTCTGAGAGAGTAGAACTTTCCTTATCGCTCGCTGGCTGCGAGAAGAGCCTGCATAATGCGGGCCCGGCCCCTTCCAACATCCGTCGCAACCTCCGCCGGTGTGCGCCAAGCGCCAGCAACAAAGGCGCGCGCAGCCAAGTCCGCACCAGCTTGAATAAGAAACCGCATGCTGGCGATGTGGCGATCGTCACAGGCCACAAGGTGAGAAGCACACTGCCCGTCCCCCGTGCGCTCGTCCACGCTGGAGCCAGCGAGAGCCAGCAGCACACGCTTCACGTCGTGGTTGGCATCCATAGGGTTGACGCAGGCTGCGTGAAAGGGGGTGAGACCGGCATGATTCATTGCCTCCGGCGATGCTCCTCTCTCTGCGAGAGCCTGCACTATCCCTCCAGACGGGTACTGCCCGCTGCTCGCGAGGTGCAGTGCGGTGTTTCCGGCAGAGTCGACTACGTGCAGGACATCGGTGTGCACATCCACCAGGTGGTGTATGTCCTCTATAAAGCACTGACGGCGCGAGAGCGCTGCACGCAGCGCTGCGAAGGCGTCCATGACGGCACTGCCCGCAGCCTCCCCACCACCGCGGTCTCGCCCTGCTGCAGACCTAGCGCTCGACTCCTCGCCCTGAGGGGGGGCATGAAGATCCCACGTAAAGTTATGGGGATCTCTCTCCCACCGTGAGAACTGCCGGCCCTGACGCCGGTATCTCGGTGAGTCAGCGACGGTAGGAGCACCGGTGGTGCGTTTGGGTGGCGCTGGGGAGGTCATGAGTTGCGGATAGGGTACGCTGCGGTGCGTCGCCGCCTTGGGCGAATGTTGCTTACGCGTCCAGTGTTGTGATCGATGAGACGAGCGCTGTGCGATGCTGGTCTTCCCCCAACCCATGCCCGCCCGCACACGCAGCACTTCCGCCACTCCCGCCGCGCTGGAGAGCTGCTCGAGAAGGGCCTCCTCCTCGTCGGCAAGGGCCTGCAAAGCCTCTGCAACGTCTGCTTCCTCTTTCATCACGTCACGGTACTGTCGCCACGGGGTTACGACAGCGGCGGCCGCCAAGCGGGCCGTCACTTCCTCCTCCGCAGCTGCTTCTGCGCGCAGGAGGGTGCTCACGTGCTTCTCCTCTGCCTCCAGGGCGTCGCACTTCGTCTTCCACGTGGCCTCGTCGTGACGACGCTCGACCTCGAGGGCGCGCAGTTTCGAGTCAATTGCTGAGAGGCGTTGTGATGCCTGACCAACGCTCGTGTCGTACTGTTCCAGGACACTCCAATACCGCGAAGCTGTATAGCCATTCATTAAGCACTCACACACACACACGCGGGCGCGCGTATAATCTATAATACAATAGGATAATAAAGTTGAGAGTGCGCGTGCTCCTCTCTTTGTCTGTAATTGTCTACCTTGCGCTCTATTAGTTCCGGTCGCTGTAATTGCTGCGCCGCACACAGTAAAGGCGATACGACGACGACGTGACTGTGTGGCCGCTGGCCGAGGGTGAGCCCAGCGGCAGCAACAACAGTAACAACAGGCAATGGTGCCCGACTTCCTCGCCTTCCGTGAGCCGCAGAGAGTGAGCGAAATAGAAGAAAACGTAAGAATAGGGGAAGGCAGTCAAAAAAAGTCGTGGGTCACACTCTGGCAAGAGACGTTTGATCGGAAAACTGTTATAAGATCCACGCATACATGCACTAATACGCATTTATGCGGGAACAGGCAGCTGTGGATCGTGGCGAAAGCCCCCAATCATCATCAGACAACTGATCTCCACATGATTTGCAACGCGTGGTGTTGTTGTGAAGTGGAAGGGGGGAGGTAATTTATGTGCGTACGCGAGGAATGTTCTCACTTTTTCATCTATGATTGTCATCGCACAAGCACGTACCGAGTGTGCAGCAGAGACACAGGCACTCACACAGGCGCTTACACGTATGTGTACATTGAGAGAGAGGATGTCAAGAGGGGAGGTTGGTGCTCGCTACTTCTTTGCCTCCCGCTCCTTCTTCCGCAGTTGCTTCTCAATGGCAAGCTTGCAGGGGCGGAAAGTCTTACGGTGAATGGGCGATATACCCTTCCGGGCAACCCTTTTCATGTGCAACTCCACAGGGTAGCCCTTGTTCTCCGCAAAGCCGTAGCCCGTGTAGAGGGCGTCCAAGTAGTTCATCAGCTCGTCTCTGGTCACCTTGGCGAGGCAGGAGGCGGCAGCGATGGACAAACTCCGCTTGTCGCCCTCGATGATGGGCTGCACCTCCCCACCGATAGAGACGTCTGTGAAGACATTGTAACTCGCCTCTGGCACCGCGTGGCCGTCCACGAGAATTAAGGGCGGCTGCAATGGCTCGTAGTCAAAGTAATCTGCAGCACCCTTTGTCAGTTCGATATTGTGGGGTACACGGTACCGCTTCTTATGATCGTGGTTGGCCGCTAGACAGAAGCGGGTGAAGAGGTACTGCGCAATGGTAGACCCTTTAGGACGCTGCGCAGCCTCTTGCGAAAAGCGGGCATCATTCAGCATGTGCCACAGGGAGAGCGCAGAGCGGTGCATGGTGTTCATGGACGCCATGTAAATGTTCTGCTGGTCAATGTATGTGTGATTTGCAATGCCGATGGACCACAGGTAGAGGTAGTTACCAGCACAGTTGTGGCCGTGGTACGATATAAGGTGCGGTGTCTGCATGGAGAGCAGCTTCTTGAGTGGAAGGTTCGACAGTCTGACATGCGAGTCGTAGCGCTTGAACGAGAGGGTGTCGTCGGGGATACTCTCATTGCCACAGTGGTGAACAACAAATTTACGTGTTGCTGCCATATCAAAGAAGTCCACGTGCCCTGTCACCATCGCAAAGACAAGATCGCGCTGGCTCTCCGGCACGGACTTACTGTCGAATATCTGAAACTGTTCTGGTGTGTCGTACAGCTGCTCAAACGAGTTGTTGAAGCTGGACATAGGAATACGCGCCACGGCAGCGCCAACAACAGGACCAGCCAGTGGGCCCCGTCCCGCCTCGTCGCAGCCGATCGTGATGGCAGTTTCCTTGATGCTGCGCCGCACCTGCACGCCCTTCCTCTTCATCGCGGCAACTGCCTGATCACGCTCCAGCTCCAAACGCCGCCTAGCGGCAGTGGTGACACCATCATCGGATGGCAGCTGCAGCGTACGCCCGGAGACATGCGACTTCGAGAGCAACCCGTCGCGGAACAGCTGATACCCCACCAGGTCGAGTGTGCCGTCTAGGGTGGGCTCGCCGCTGTCCGTGCGCTTGGAGCCGACCGCCACCTCTCGCAGTGCGTTCCATGTTGGCGGGGGCCTAAACGGCGAGTAGTAATACTTCTGCCGCTGCTGCTGCAGAAGGTGCGTGTGGTCCAGAGCGTGACTTGAGATGGCGCGGCGGACGCTGTGGTGGCAGTAGCTGGAGAGTAGAAGTGACGCGCTGCAGCTTCCTGCAGCATTTGCAAGCAGCGAGCTTGATGTCAGTCTCATCAGTCAGCTCGGGGAAAGCAACGAGTACGCGTGCACGGCCGTCTATTGAAGCTGCGTGAGCGAGAGACAAAGGAAAGAGGAGGCAGTGATGGCTCCCCGTCTATGCGGTGCTATGTCTCTATTGTCTCCCCGGCAGCTCTGTGCTGTCCCACCTGTGCTTTTGATTTGGTGCCCCGCCACTTCTATTCTTGTTTTTGTGCTGGTGTGCTCCAGTGGCTGCTGGGCCAGTGGTCTATGGAACAGGCCTCCTCTCTGTTTGTGTGTTTATCTCCTTCTCCTTCGTTGGCTAGGTTCACCGCTCTTCGTTGGTGCTGCCACTATTTGCCTGTTTGTTTTATTATTATTAATATTATTTTATGTGGACAAAGTTGTTTGTTACCCAACACCGAGTGAATGCCGGTGTGGTGATGGCGGGGGAAGAAGGGAGGAAGAATGCGGAAGAGGGTGGGAAGCAAGTAGTACCAACGCACCAGGGCAGCTGTGGGCATCTACGCTCCTTCTGTTTCCTTCGTACAGCTTTTTTAGCGCGGGGGGGTTGCAACGTAGTCTTTTAACACGCTGATGTGAGAGGAAACACCACACAGTACAGAAGCGAGCAAAAAAAAAATATATATGAGGAAGCAGGCCGTACTTGAGAGCAGATGGCAGCCTTGGGGATCCTGTGCATCGTTGCTACCTCATCCACCCAACCACTTTATATGGGTCTGTGGAGATGTAAGGGGTTGTGTAATACTCTAATCCGCCCGTGTCGGCTCTATTGTCGAGAGGGTTGCCGCGATCAATGATGCGAAACACAGCCGGCATGTCCGGTACCGCTGCAGCGGTGGCGACGGGAAACACCATCGCGTAACTCATCGACCGCGAGCGTCCCTGGTCGCGCAGGCGCATCATGGCGTGAGCCACCGCTTTAGCGAAGTGCTCGGAGGGCTCGGTCCCAAGCACCATCACCTCCATCTCCTTTACCGGACTGAGGTACGCAAGAATGTGTGCATCACCCATGTCCCGGTGAAGTCCAGCGGCGACGTGTGCGGCTATGAGTGCTTCCCAGTAGGTATTGTACTGCTCCGTGGGTTTGAACTCCCGGGCCGCGCGCCGCATGCGCTCGAAGCCGCTGGTGTACCGGGTCTGCGAGGCGATCAGATGCGCGTGGTGGTGCACCTGCGATGCCGACGCGCGCTTCCCAATGTCTGCAATGACGTTACACCGCGTGTACCGCGCATCCTCAGCGTGCACTCGTTCGCACCATTGTTTGGCAGTACTTACAATCTCCATCACGGTAGCCTCGTCGAAATCGAGAGGGTTGTGTGTGTACGGGACCACGAGGCTGTGCCATGGCGCGAGCTTAGCCACATTGCCAGCAGTGTACGTGAGCTTCCCTTTTATCCTACCAAACACATCCACAGAGGTGCGCTCCACGCTGCAAAAGTCGCACGAGTGAGCGGCACCGTTCTCCGTGTACTGGCGTGTAATCTCCGCCTCATCCTCCGCAGTGTAGACGCGGGTAGCACCTGGTCTGAAACGACGCACGTCGTTGAAAGTGGATGCCTCCTCTGTGTGTTGGTTAGTAACAATCACAACCTCCTGATTCTCAAGTGTGTTAATTTTGGTGGTGTTATCGCCCTCCAGCATTGGGAACAAGCCAAGAGCTCGAGAAATGAAGGGACGCAAAATGTGCTGCCGTGCGACCTCAGAACGAATTTCAAACACCGATTTGATGACATCGAGTGCGTTGCGGTGGATCTCATTCTGTCCCTTTTGCACTTTCTGAAGCATGTGTGCCAGCTCCAATATTGATTTACACGGAAGCGCACGCGGCATCGGAAAGGCTTTACTAAGGACCACCGGAATCGCGTTTGTGCGCACTTTATTTGTGTATGATGATGATGGCGGCGACGCTCTCCAACTGAAATTGATAACAACAGTTATAAAGATGAGAACGGCACAGAAAAGCAGCACAGCAAACCTGCGCTGCGAACTCCGCTGCATTGAATGCCTAAGAACGACGTTGCTAACCGGCTTTCTCTATAAACAAGCCGCTGTTATCAGAAAACGATAGCAAGGACGAAGGCCTCTAAAATTCAGCGTGTCGCTGCCAGACTTTTATTATGAAAGCTATAGCTTGTAGTCTTGAAGAGAGGGATGTGCAGACGTCCTTTTGTTATTACTTTCTTTTTTTGCCTTATTTCATAGTAGTGAACAAGGAGGCAAGACGGCACGCAATAGTGAGCAGGTGGCTGTAGTTGGTAAAGTGTCGCGATGCAGCGCTCAAATTCATACATGTATTGCATTCTGTTCCATATCGGTGCATGCTTTATTCACTGTTGTCATTTCTTTATAGCATCACAATAGGTGAATCATTGGCAGGACACTGTGCCAGATGCAAGCGAATTGCTAAAAGCAGCGGAGGGTGGGGGGGGGGGGCATCCAACAGGGCTAACTATTATTTCTTCGCTGCTCATGCTACGTGTCCTCTCCTTCACAGTAGCGCAATCTGGGTCACATCACTTACAGACTCTTCTAGCGAAAGCCCGCCAATGCGCTACGCTTGAGCCGCACGGGGGAAAGGAATAAGAACGCACACAGGGAAACGTGGCCGCAAAATATATATATATAATAGGTTCTCACGCCGGGAGGTGCGTCTGTGCCCCAATCAGCTTTGCTGCTTGCAACCTAAACACTGTACTGTTAGCAATTCTCTTTTTTATTATTTTTAACGGTCAGCATTATCTGCTCAAGTCTTCTTTTCTTTTGTCTTAGTAGTGGTTGTATTAGATCGGCTTGGCCCTCTTCTCGCAGGCAAGCGCCTTGAAGCGACGCTTGATGGTGACACGGTGGCGGCTGTACTTATCATCCGGGCTGAAGCGGGCGGGGTGGGCGCTAAGTGTGGGCTTGCCCTCAGGGTCTATCTTCTTCAGCGTGTAAACACGCTTGCCGTCGACCGTGTACGTCTGGAGATGCATACTTTACTGCCGCGTTGCTGTTGTTTTTCTCGGTGTGCGTGCGTGTACGTGTGCGTGTGCAGAGTAAGTATTCCTAAAATGAGTGGTTGGCGCACGTGAAGCAGAGGATGGCGTTCGATAATGAGAGTGGTGGTTGGGGGGAGACGACAAGAGTGTCCAAAAGAGGAAAAACAACAGAGCAGTTTGGACCTGAGAGTCGCAAGAGAACCGGGAAATGAAGGGACGAATCTGCTCCAAGACTCTCTCTGTTAATAACACTCCGGAGGAGAATGCTCCCTTCCAGGTAGAAGAGCAATTGCTTTGCTGATGTCTAAACTCTTATAAAGTAAATACATAATTTGAAAATAAGGAAAAAGTAGGAGAAAGCAAGTGGAGGCGAGGGGTGCAAAAGGTGTGCTCTCTAATTATTAAAATGAGTCCTTTTGTCTGTCGGTCACACATTCTCTCACTTTTCACTGGGTCTAATGCGCACTCAATTCGTAACAGACCAATCCTTCTATGTGAAAGTAACTATGAAGAACGAAAACAAAATAGTGATGGCTCGTTCTGCTTTTGTTACTGTATGCGATTGAGCATGGAAAGATAATGTACACATCATGCACACGCATGTAGGAAATGCGAGATCGTTGAAGAGTAAATTAGTGAAAACCATGAGCGGTAGAGAGAAAAAAGGCTCCATGCCTTGCAGTTTCATGTCGTTGCCAGCCCCTCCGTATCTCTCTCTGAATGCTTGTATGTGTGCATGTGTGCAGACACGCACGAGACTGGTGTGTGTGTGTGTGTGTGTACCTATATACGCATTGTATCGGTTTTTACTTTCCTCTCCCTCCTGAATTCGAATGCGTGAGTGTAGATTGGGTATGGCTGGAGAGCACAGCAGCGTGGTGGTGGCAGCGACTTATGCGCTCTCAGTGGTGCGCATTGGCATCAACGGCTCAGTAAGTAGATATTCTGTGCCGCCGCCCACGTAGGTGTGCCCGCAGCATTTCCCTGTCCTGGAAGCGGCTGGCGACGTAGCAGGTGTTGTCTAGCACAGCGGTGACAGTGACCTTTGACAAAAGCACGGGGAAGCGAACAGAGCAGAGGGGTAACTTAGCCTGTGGTCTCCATTGTATGCTTCTATCAGTATGCTTGCTCCAGTTGCCGCGGCCTGTGTGTGAGTCACTGAAGGAGTACCACCCAGCTTGCACGCGGTCCCTTGCGCACGCGGCGCTGTCAGTGGTCCGCAAGTGCGCGTAAACCGCCTTTCGCACCTCCGCTCGCAGCAGCAAATCTGGGAGCGGGCCAGCCACGTAGTAATTGCAGACGTCCAGTGCATAGGAGTGTCGCTTCGGATCGGCTGCCGTGATGTCACGCAGCAGCCGCTGCCCATTGGCCCGCTCGGCGGCCTCGCCAAGCTGCTCGATCACAGAGAGGAGTGGAGAAGAAGCCTCCTGGCTGGCCAACTCCTCTTCCCGCGCCGCCACTACCTCCTGCCAGTAGACCTCCTCCCAGTCCCTGCGTATTTTGCGCATGTTCAGCTCCACCACCGCATTCACACGCAGTTTGTGTCGCCTGAACGCCCGTTGCACCAATGCAACCTGCGCGGAGAGCCCCCGCACTGCACGCCGCAACAGTAACAGCGGCGCGGCGTCAAGCACGCGGATGACCAGGCGGCACGCACTGCGCTTCTGCCAGGCGTGCGAAAAGTGAATCACGCGGCCGTGGTTCCATCGCCGGTTGCGGGCGAGAAAAGTTTTCATGCGATAGCGATGGAGACGCCATACAGGAAGGAAGAGAGTGGTCAACGTCGCGAGTGCTGCCACTAGCCGATCAGGGGAGTCCTCCTGCGGGGTATCCTGGGAGAGTGTGGGTGTGTCCGTTCCCGCACCAGAGGCGGAGAGCGACCTCTCATGATCAGCACAGGGAGGCAGGATGTGGGTCAGCTGCGGCGGTGCACCTTCGAACACAATAATGGGATCGAGTGCGGGCACTGTGTTCAAGAAAGTGAACGGCGCTGGTTCGGCACACGGCTGCAACGGTGGCTGCCTGGAGGAGCGACGACGCTCCGTTCGAGAGTGAGGGCCAGCCCTATGAGGCCAGCGGTAACCACTATCCCGCAAAGTTGCCTGCCATGCGTGGTGGCTAGACGCAAGAGTGTCAACGTTCACAGCAACTCCAGTGCCTTTCGGGGCACTCAGGCGGCGTAGCGTGGCAATAGAACCCGTCCGTCTCCCGCGCTGGGGACTGGTGACAATCTGCTGGTTGACCAACGCCCTGCTGGGGTGTTGCTGCGACTGTGGCGGCAGATCATGGATATGTTTCACTTGTGCGACATTACGGGCATCCTCTTCGATCACATAGGATGGGCGTGTGTGACGACGGTTAGAATTTAGCATCGAATCCGCGTGAGTAGATATAGTGTGATGCTGGGTGCGTGCACGTGCCAGTTTGAAAGAACGAGTGGAAAGGACACCGAAGAAGCAATGGCAGGGTTTGTGTATATAAAGATGGCACGCTGTGTTCCCTTTGGGGATGTGGGTGCTGAAGTCTAAGAAATGAGTTTGAAGGTGAGAAAAGCGACAGGAATATACAAATTAGTCTGCCCACAGAAGTACTGAAACGGGTTGCTCCATTTTCCCCAAACTCCTTGAATGTATGTACGAGCACGTCCGGGGTGGCCTTCAGTATCATCAGGTTGCGGGGTGTATCGGTTAACGTGCGTACCGGTGTGCGCGAGCACATCCGTACACGGTGCTTCAAACCATTTAGATTGTTGTTAGTAATAACGGCATTCAACATGTGGCACTATCTGGATCGGCAGTGCACCCTCCACCCCAAACTTCCTCTTTCGCATACACAGCTCTGCACTTTTCTCAATTCCTCACGTGTTGGGTCATTCCTACTTGTATTATTAGCTGGCTGTCATCGCGCCTCTCTCACCCCTTCTGTCCCGGCTAGTCCACCATATCAGGTTATAATAAATACAGTGCACACAGGCGCACACACCCACAAGAGGTCAAAACCGGAGCGTGCTAAAAAGATGACTAATTATTAACTCACACTACAAAAAAGGGAAAAAGAAGGAAGGAGCACACAGACAAACAGGCGTATGTGCAGGTAGATATCATGGATGGCTGCACAGACCCACAATCATACCACACCCACATCTCACGCACTCACGCACCCACACGTATGAGGCGTGCCAGGAAAGGAGGCGAGGAAGGCGCACATCTCAGCCCATCGACCCAGTGCCCCGCCCCCTCCGATGATGCGCGTAGAGCCCGCTGAATTACTTACGCAGCTTCGCTCTAGACGCCCGAGCCTTCTTCGCCTTCCACTCCTTCAGTAGCGTCGACGGCGCGTTGCCGTAGGACCACTTGTGGCGGTCCTTCGCGAACTCGAGATCGTCTGACAGCTGCTTGAACACCTTCTTGTAGTCAACTGGCTGCCCGGGAGAGGACTGCATCTGCTGCATCATCATGGCCTGGTCGCTCATGTTATCGACATCCTGTCCCAGAAGCAGCTGCAGCAGGCCCTGGCAGCCGGACATGATCAGGAAGTACAGGCTCAGCGAGGTAACGTAGTTGCAGTTGAGGTTGTCGATGTCCAGGCCGCGCTGCATCATGCCCTGGAAGCGGTGAGAGAGCGGAAACGGGAACTTGGCCACCACAAATCCGGAGAAGAAGTACGAGGTGAGCATCATCATACCAATATTTGGCACCATCATCGCGAATTGGTTCTTCATCATTCCCATCATGACGTTGGGGTCATTCATCATCTCCATCGGATTAAGAGCATCCACTTCCTTTTTCAGGTCATTATTGATGATCCCCTCCACACGCTCCTTGTAGCCCTCTGGGGGGAGAACGCTGCCAGATTCAGCAAGCAGGCGGCTGTAGTTGACAACGTTGTTGTTACAGATGCTGGTCATCACCGGCTTAGGGGGGGTGCTGAAGAGTAGAGTGGCGTAGTGGCGCAGCACACCCATGAAGAGCACAATGGCGAACAGTGGCAACAGCACCCAGTCCCGGATGCTGGGGTCTAAAAGGATATTCTGTGACATTGCTCAATGGATCTGCTGGGTGCTGCTTTACGAAGTTGCCGCTGAGTCTACTTTAGTGCTGAAGTGGGAGTTCTTGCCCTGTTGACTAGTGTTAATGCGCGTGGAAGCGGGGGTGGGGTGGGTGAAAGTTGGGGGAGAGAGAGAAAGGAGCTATCGCAGGGGATGTGGCAACAGAGAGAGAGCACGCACGATCAAGAAAATACGCGCAGCGGCGCAGGACGAGGCGCATCATGGAGACTAATGTATACGCAGCCCTCCCCTCACGAGTCCACATACTCGCCTATGCGGGCAGAGGTTACATTTTCTTAAACCCTAATCATCACTTTGTTTTCCCCCTCTCCAGGCAGTTTGTGCTTACACGATTGAGCACACCAGCACACAAGACACGCCCCTCTCACTACCTCCTCTCCCCATGACAGTGTGTGTGTGTGTGTGTGTGTTACTCCACAACAGGAAATACAATTTTTGTGTACTTGGTGATCCGGTCCCGGTACTTCTCCGGTGGAATGGTAGATAGCGTATTCTCCTCCCACAGGAACGACTTGAAAAAGTTGGCCGTCTTCTTCTTGAACGTGTATTTTGTCAGCAAGTCAATGATTCCAATGTAATAGATCTCCTGGTCAAACAAGCTGTGCACGCCATTACCAAACTCAGTGAGAGCCTCCGTGTTGTGTTTCTTGCCTCCCGGCCGGACCTCTACGGCACCTTCCTCTTCGCCGATCACATTCACCATCTTCATGTTCTTTACCACGTAGCGCCTCCCCGACCTTGACACTTTGTTTTCATTGTACGACACTCCGATAAGGAGAGAGTAATCCATCAGTCCCACCTCGCCAAGGAAGTTGTAGTCCATGATGAGCTGTTTCACTAACTTCTCTCGCACCGGCTGCTCGAGCCAGAAGAGGCGTGTAAGCTCCTTGTCCTTGTGCGTCGAGAGTGTGTGCTTGTCCCCCGCATTGACAACGACAACGTCCCTATTCGAGGACACCGCCTCTGCCTCGTTCACTGGTGTGTCGATCAGGTATGGGTCCGGCTCATAGGCTCGTCTGACAAGATGAGGGAACTGCATAAACTTGCCCGGCTTCGGGATGCGGCCCTTGATATCCCATTTCTCATTCAGCAGCGAGGGGCCACTGCATATGTCATTGAAGCAGAGCATATAGCCGGTCTCTCCGTTCGCTATCACCTCCAGTAGCATGTAGAAACGCATCAGCAGTGAATCCACATTCTCTGCCACGTACTTTGTGTAGAAGGGCAAAACGGACATAAGCACATTCACCTCCTCCGATGCGATCGTTTTGCACATAAATTCCATAGTCTTCGACTTGAGGAAGAGTGCCTGCGACCGGCCGGCGCCAAGTTCGAGGCGGAGTTTGTCCTCTGGGAGCGTCCACTCGTCCGCAAAAACTCGCTCGCTCATGCACTCCACCTGCCGAATGTAATAAAACACCTCCGGTGCAAACTCCCGCGCGGTCACCTCGACGCCGTCCACAACGGTAGTCACACAATGTATCTCGCTGTAGCACTTGGCATCAACGGTCTGGTAGCTCTCGGCAATCCCACTCTTTGTCCTTCGTGGTATCGCCGTGCCTGAGGCGTCAGCGCAGTGTCGTGCCACCTGGGAGGCCACTATAGCTTTTAGCGCCGCCGCGACTTGCAGCGGCGTGAGGCCGTGCCCACTCGTTGCAGCTCCAGCGCAGCTCATTGTAGAGATCCGGTTTAACTCTTGTTTTTATATATCTCTCACCTGTTAAGCTAAAGATATTTAAAATAATGTGACGGAGAATAAGCGTGCACCGATGGAAGCAATCCACTTCCTGGCACTGGGCATACCCTATGGACCTCTGACTCAACTACCTAACCCCCCAGCGGCCTGGCAACTGAGTGCACAATACACACAAGAGTCAATGAGGAAATGCACTCCTGAGCGCTGTACAGAAAAGAAAAGACAAAACACGTCAGGGCGGGCTCCATAATAATAAAAAAAGAGAATAGGAAAATTGCACAATTCGAAACAGTAGCACGAGAAGCAGTGAGACGGAGGGAAAGAGTCGGGTTGCAGGTTGCTAGAAAACAGTGAACAGCTGTTGCTGGGTGCGAATTATCGTTGCATTTGTTTTTTCCCCTAACTTGTCAAATATCGTAAATACATGCTTAGACAAGTGGTCCACAAAAAGCACAACAGGGGTGGATATATATAGATATATATGTCTAACTTTGCAGTGAGCCTTCCATTTCCGAGAAGAAAGACAGATGAGTGTGGCGTCAGCAGTGCCCTACTGCTCGCATGCGTATAGGCGTACAGTGTGTGCCGGCCCGGTTGTGCAGGTCACTTTGCCATAGCGAGGGCATGGCCAAATTGCGTGCAATCAACGTGTATATATTGCAATGCATCTTCACCATGTGTTTTCTCTCTTTTTTCCCTCCTCCCGTGGAAGAGCGCAGCAAATAATATAAAGCATAGTAACACAAACATATACATAGATGTCAAAACGTTAAAGGCATACTCAACCAGCAAAAATGATTTGGAGCTTATGACAAAAAGAAAAAGGATAAAAGGTGAGAAACAAACTGGAGATATCCTGCCTTTCCCATTTCAAGCAATGTGAGCAAAAGAGTGGTAGAGAGGGACGTCGAGGAAGTAACGGATAAAAAAAGTGGGGAGACTGAAAAGGGGGCTCGTGTCTACCTCTCTCGGGGTCAAAGAACAAATCCACAGAGTAGGTGTATTGCATTGAGAACGAGCATTCAGAGAGCGTTTTAAAAACATTATTACTGTAAGAAATAGTATAGAATTGATAACTGAAAAAAAACAGAAGAGGAGGAAATTACTCGAACCTCGACGAATTTCGCACTATCAGCACAAGAGGATAATTATCTTTTAACAAAAAGATAGAGGGGTGAGAAGATAAGCTCATTGAAGAAAGTGACAATAAGTCAGTGTTCTTTGTTATTGTGGTTAGTGTGTAGGTTGAGAAAGAATAGAATAAAAATAAAAAAAACACATATATATATACATATATATATGTATGAAGTAGTATAATAGTCTTGGCAGAGAGCTCCACCTATCCCCTTCAAATCAACCGGTGTAACGAATCAAAAAAAAACCGGCAAGTAAACAACAACAAAAACTACATGTAGTGCAGCACACTGGTAGCACACAGTCAATCCCTTATTTCACATAATCAGTATATGCTACACAGATCTCAACTCAGCCACGCGCAAATTGAGGTGCAGCTCTGCATAGTCGAATAAATATACAAATATTAATCTGTTTGTTTGTTTACAAACTAATTACATTTCGCTCGTCTCCCATCCCCTCTGAAGAGGTAGAGTGTGTGTGTATATCGCAGTACCCTTGTAAAACATCCAAAAAAAAGGAGAATAAAGATGTAGTGAAAGGTGCTGATGAAGAAAGACAGTATCGTGGTGCCCCCAGAGGGGGGGTCCGTATAAGCTTAGCGGGAATGGAACTGAAAGGGCGTGGATACATCGAAAAAAAAAATACGCGATAGCAAAGAGTACGTTAACAACATAAAGCTACGAATACATGACCTATATAAAAATTTTGCGAGTAGAGTATTACACAACTACCATCACGCCTCTCAATATTGCGGAAAGTACATGGGATTAAAAAAAAAAAACTAAATAAATATGCCGTAGTTTCTACCACTAACCACCCATCTCATTGCGTGTTGCCACTGTTGCATTGGCAAAGTTCCACAACAAAAGCAACAAAAGGAAAAAAAGGAAAAGGCGACAGCCAGGAACTGTGCCAGCCACCTCCGTTACCGACGTCACCCCCATTACTCATTTTTTTTCCTCATAGTGACGAATAAAAAAAATTAGGCAGCGAGAGGGGTGGAAAACAACAGCAACCATTGACAGGGACGGGGAATATCCTATGGCAATGCTTCAAAAGGCTCATCAAATGAAACTGAATAATAATAATAATAAAGAAACACCAGAAGTGCGTAGTAGGCCCCCTACTCTTGTAAACCACATTCAGTCTGCAAAGGCGCGGCGGCAATATGTAGCTCTTCAGGATAGAAAAGACGGCCAATCGAATGTGAGCACCAGCAAGCCAGCTATACACCTAGCAAAACGAAAAAAGCGTTTAACACAATGTATATATGTATGTATGTACATGCGGATATGTGATGGATAACTGAAGCAAAAAAGACGTTCGCTGTCAATCCCATCTGTCCTCTCGGCGTGTGGTGGCGACGGTGGCGTGCGGCGCTAGAGTCCGGGAAGGGAGTAAGGGTTATTGCGCCACGCCGCGGCTCCCGTCAACTTTGGTGTTGTACGGTTGGAGGAATCGATGAAGTGATCGTAGGGAGTGCGGGCGTCCGCGGAAGCAGCGCATACATTCAAACGCGCATCGCACAGCACGTCGCTTCTCATCCTATCAGCGGCACACACGCTCGCAGCGCTCAATGTGCGCTGGGATACGGTAGATGGAGTGTGGGGTGTGGCGCGCGTGGAGGTTTCATCAGCCTCCTCCTCCATTGGAGTAGAGAGTGCCACAGACACCACGTGGAGGAAGCGGCACCCATCGCCGAGACGGCACAGCTTCTTGTGCTGGAAGTGCGCGCAGTGCTGCATCTTCACGTTTGGAACGCCACCTTCTTTCCTAAAGGCCTCCTCGTACTGTGTGGCACCAGCCGTGCGGAGAACGTCGTCGCCAGGGAAGTCTTGACCGGCGTCGCCACTGTTTGGGCGGTACACACGCACAGTCACATCAGTGGGAAGACGCTCGTAGATTTGCACCGCCTCCTCGGTGGCAATGTGCGTGTGGATACACGGGAACTGGGAGAGGTCGCCAGTAATGCAGTGTACGTTCTCGCATTCGCTGCCACGGGGGCAGCGGCTCGTCGTCTGCAGCTCCTCGCACAGCTTGCATTTCTCCTTGAAGTTGTCGCCGTTGTTGTTGTACAGCTCCACGTAGCGCTCGCTGCCGCGCGTAACAAACACCCAGTCGCTCGGGAGCTCGTAGTAGGCGCCCATGTCGGGTGTGTAGCAACGAATGTTGAAGCCCTCCTCGTAGGTGTAGTTCTCGCGGTTGACGATGGGGACCAGGTACTCCCACAGGTACTGCTTGGGCACGTGCGCGACCGGGCAGGTGTTGCCGTAGTCGCAGTGGCCCTTCAGGAAGTTCTCGCAGAGACACATCCCATTCTCGACCTTCGCCTTGGTGCGCAGCACACGGTTCAGCTTCGTGCACACCGCGCGGCCAGTGGAGGGCTGCACAAGGCGCACGGTCGTCGTGCGCTCGTA